>JAVXUL010147226.1:0-14394 GCA_035590515.1 Trichilia minutiflora
GTATTCTGGGAATTGAGTACTCCCTGGAGGTTTGTGGCGTCTGTCACAGGTGGGCCCCATAGATCGGGGTGTGACACTTTTTCTTTAAGTCCACTGGGATATTTTTGATAAAATTTATGACTATTCTTTGTTACAGAAATCATAAAATTTTTTTTGTATTTTAGTATTCAATTACATGGCTACGAGATTGTATTATTTTATAAATTTTAGTTTTTAAATATATTTTTTATATATAAATTTTATTGAGAGAATGTTGATGATGTGTCTAGCGAAAGCTTAGAGTGAGTTTAGGTTTATTTGAAATATCACTATGCTAGTTGAGATTTTCATGAAATATAAAACTTTGCAATGAGTGTTAAAATCAGAGAAAATAGAGCCAAAGTACCAAGGCTTAAAGGCAAAGCCACAACTAAGGTTTTCTAAGCTTAAAGATAATGTCACTAGTTATGGAAATTCACCATCAAATTTGGCTAGAATTTGGGTAAAGGAAGAAACTTTAAGAAACACTCTAAAGAAAATAAGCTTTCATTCAATCAATATCCCAAATGAAACAAAGGGGCCTTTAATAGGCAATACAAGCTTGTTCAATAATTAAGGAAATAAAATTACAACTAAGCACACAAAATAATAAATGACTACATCACTCTAGGCTCATGCATGCTAAGTAATGAATGGCTACACATTTTTCATGCCAAATTCCTATTCAGTAGCCTTCCTTTATCTCTATCATCAAATTAAGGTCAAATAAGTTGTATTATTGTTAAATACCTCGTTTAATGAGTCATACAACTATTGGCCTCTAATTTTGATTCCAAGTAATCAAGTTGAGCCCAAAAGATGGGTAGGAGTGGAGGCAATCATGAGTTGGACAAATTTGATAGTCTTTTACTTATCTTGCAACTTACTGTCTTGTGAGATTAAAAAAGAGTTTGAAGTAATCATAAGTTTGAATTTATCTTGGAGTAAATTCAAAATAGAATTACCTTGGTCTGAATTTATATCAGTTGAAATGGCAATGATTAAAATGTTTCCGAAAAACAATTTGAATTAGTTTTTTATTATATATTTTCATATTGATGGATGATTAATTGAGATGGATTTTATATTGTATATTTGAAGTATTTGAGATTATTTTTTATTTAAAAATAGTTTGAGAGTTTGAAGAAAATTATTAAAAAAAATTTTATATATTTTTATGAAAAATAAATATTATTTAAATTTTACAGATTTTTAATATGTATTCTAAACCTAACAAATATATATTGAAAATTTGTAACGGTTGATACATTTAAACCCTTTAATTGGGAGCGTGATATGAATGATTGGAATGATGATAATTATATCAAAATTTAGAACCGTAAAATATAATTCTTCTAATTGATTCATATTTTAGACATTTGAGTTTCTTATAAATTTTGTAGACATTATAACATTTATTTATTATTAAGAATTGTGAAAGAAGTTATGAATCTACGTGTTGTGTTTTGCTTGCTTTTATAATTTAAAATGTATATTTTTTTGTAAACACCATATGAATTTATTGCGAAAGAAATATGTGATTTCCTTTTATAGTTTCAAGATTAAAGTATTCCAAATACTTATAAAGCATCTGTATGTTTACGCACTGAGAGGAATTAATATTAAACTAGTTCACTTGACTTTCCACATTATATCCGTTATATTATTTATTTCATTTACAATAATAGCTACAGCCGGGGTGGGATCTCAATTCTATATAATTGACATAATAATTTTATTTGTTTAATAAACTCCTAACCCTTGCAGAAATTACCAAATCACTCCTTAAAATATTAAATTTTATCATTGCAATGTAGGGAGATGCAAACTTGACTAAAATGTATCTCATTCATAAAATTTGGTAGTGTCTTGGGAAGATTATATTAAAGATCTGGTTGTTAATATCTTAAATCGTAGATTCATATAATATTGACAATTGGTTAGTATTGAAGCATGCAAACTCCAAAATTTAACTCCAATTAATTGACGTATTCAGCTGTAGTTCATGTATATTAAAAACTTTCTAACTAGCTAATCTCAAATTTACACGTAACACCAAAAATTCCAAAACAATCGCTATGCTTGCATTAAATATATGAGAAAATTTTAAGTGTAGTGCTGACATGATGTATCGATAACACTTAATACTCTCTAAATATATAATGTTCTACTGAATATTGATATAATATATATTTTTATGAATTAAAGAAAGAAATAAACCTAATTTAATATGTGATTTTCCTCTTGTTTTTGAGTTTATGAGGTTAGAAATTCTGCTTTGCGCATCCTTCGACCTATTTTTAGTAATCCTTATCTGCCAACTTACCACACACCACAAATTTCCCATCATCCCAAATAATCCTTTGAAGCCATTGCATTGCTCTTATTATAAATAATCCATGCACATTTCCAAATATCCGTACGTCAATTACCACTGATAAGGAGATGGCAAACGCAATCAAAATCGTTGTCTTTGCCACCTTCCTTCTCCATCTCATCCTCGCCTCCTACGCCGCAGAAGGCATGAACCAAGTCTCTTCTCAAGTGGCTAATGGACAGGTATTAATTATCAAGTATCAAGTTCATTCATTTTTCAAGATAAATAATTCATTAATTCATTCAAATATTAATTAATATATCATTTCCTACACATATCAGGCTGTAGAAAGTCAAGGTCAAGCTGGAAGCATAGCACCTGCACAAGAACCAGCATCCCCAAGAAGTATCAAAGGACGGAACGAAATGATGAAGAATAAAAAAGACACAGAACCAGGAGCAAGAATCGTCTTCCCAGTTATACGAGGGAAGAAATATTGTGTGCCAAAGCCCAACCTTAGTGAACAAGCGTTGAAAGAACAAATTGATTGGGGATGCAACCAGGGTGTCGATTGCGATCCTATTGTCAATACTATAGAAATCAGTTGTTCTGATCAATCATGGTTTGTCAAGGCTGCATACGTTATGAATTATTACTTTAATGCTCATGGTAGAGATGAAACCAGCTGCAATTTCACCAACCATGCAATGCTGACATTAGAAAACCCTAGTAAGGGCTCTTCAAGTTCTTTCAGTGACATTGAAATCTTACTAATTATAGGTATACATTGTGTTGTGTTGAGATTCTAATATTCGTTGCTTTTATTTTTCGTTTTGTTTAATACAGGCAATGCCACTTGTGCAATGCTTTGAGATCTAAACTGGGAAGAAGATCAACTTTTGTACTGCTGTGGCTTCTTAAGGACCTCTGAACTTTTATAACTTGTATGGATACAAATTGACTTGATTCATTCGATCAGAAGGTAATGGTACAACTAACAGTTTATGATAAAGTATAATGTTCATATTCATAAATTAATAGTGACGGTACCTTTAATGAAACTAAATTATATTCAGATATTAAATTAAAAAACAAACGAGTTTAGAAGATCTCTAGCTAATATTTGCCCGTATTATAACAAAAAAAAGGTAAACAAGATTCAAAATAAATTATCAAGCATTGTATATTCAATAATGTCAACTGGAAAAATGTTTACATAGATGTTTTGTAAAACGTGTCAACATTCATAAGTGCATAAAAAATATTGGATCTGATTAATAATGTCAACAATTAAAAAATAAAAAATTCTTTGGATATTGAAAAATGAATCCACTCGCTTGCAGTGTTCATAGAGTATAAACATAATCTAAAGAAAAATGTGACTTTGGTAATGGTATGAAATTGTAACCTATTATTTATTAAATTAATTTTTTTTAAAAAGAATGTAATGAATTGATCATCAATACAATCAACCGGCATATATTTTTATGTCAGTATATATTGAAATCTTGCCTGCTTAGTTTCTGTCTTGCATGTCATTTTCTTACTTGTTGTTGCCTGTTTTTTGGGAGTTACACAAGAATTGAAGAGGAAAATTTTCAAAAGCCTAAAATTTATATATTTATTTATTTAAAATTTAAATTTAAATATTAAATTATTTATTTTTTAAATAAAAATATCTAAAAATTTAAGAAATTATACTTTTGCTCATTAAAATTAAACATACTTAGTTAACTTAAATAAATAAATTCAATAAATTAAATATTATGTTACTTAAGCGAATAACATTAACACTCTAATTTTTATCCTGAATACTCATATTTGAAAAAAAAATTATTAAAAAATATCTTTAATATAAATTACTATTAAAAATAATAAAATATAAATTTATAAAATAATATTATTTTTACCATCTATTAAAATATAAAACACTCAGTTATAATCTTTTGTTTTAAATTTTAAATTTTAAGTTTTAATTATCTCTTTTATTTATAATTTCTAATTTTTTAAAATTATCCTTTCCTTTTAAAACGGGTGCGTTTTAGTGTATCGAAATAACAGTAGTAGTAGTATAACCGCGTTTTTTTCATTGAAAAAAAAAAAGGCGATTGCTTTGATGTTACGAGCACTTTGCAGTCTGTGAAAATCCATATTAGCTGTTTCTCTTTTGTTGAGATGTACAAATTTCTTCGTCCATTTTTTGCTGTTGTGCGGTCTATTAGCATACAATCTGGTGTTTGCTACTTTTCTTACCTTTGTTACTATTTTTTTTTTTATTTTATGAATTTTTGTATGACTCTACCCTTAGTAACCTTTGTGCGGAAAGGAAAATTTAAAAAAAAAAAAATGCTTTTGGATTTTGCATGATATTTAAATTTCATGTTTGTGTACTAAGTTTTTAAATTATATTTTTCTTAATATTTTTTTTTTAATTTTGAAAATATGTTGCTTTTTAAAGTAATCTCCTCGTTTGAGGAAACAGGCAACAATGAGGAGCTTTATTTTGAATTTTAGAATTGGGGGATTGACAAATACCCTCCTCTGGTTTGCCTAAAAACTAATCTCCCCTCTTTGAATAATGGTAAAATCTCAATCGTTCATTTTTTATAATCAATGATCTGAATTTTGTCAGGGAAGATTGATTTTTTGACAACCTGAGGGTATTTGTCATTCCCTTTTAGAATTCAGTAATAATCTCTTCAATTGTGGGAAACTGGCAATATGGAGGGTTCTTAATTGTAATTTTTTAAATCTATTTTTTAAAATTAAATTTTCTGTTTTTTCTTCTTAAAAATTGAAAAGCTAGGCTGTTGTGATGATTAATGACTTAATGTAGAGGAAAAAGTTTTGTTTCTTTGTTTGATTTTTTTCCCTAATTTGACATATACCCTCGTCTTGCTTGCTTTTTTATAATTCATGTATATGTACGTTCAGCGCAATCTTTTAAGAAAATGTTGTGTAGGTTGCTTGCGGCAAATATCTATTTTGCTGCGTTGAGAAAATTTAAGATTTTAAGATAAATTTCTTATTTTTGTCTGGTATATGCTATATTTTACTTCTCAGGGTTGTCTGGGAAATGGTTAGAGCTTTCGTTTTTATATTCATTTTTTTCCCTCCTTGATGAAGAGAGTAAATACGCTGACTTTGTTGCAGACAGTATTTGTCCTTATTCATCCGGTTTGTAATTTGTGGTTCTATATTATTCTGATTTTAAGTGCAGGAAATTGAGTTTTGTCGCTGGCTGCCTTTCTGAATAAGATGTTTTATTGTTTACCAAGCAAATTTCTATTTTGTTTGGACGATGTTTATGTGATTGTCTGCTCAATAATGAGCTAGTTCCTGATGTAAAAATAGAGGATCAAGCTAGTAGTGGAAAACTTTGCAGCACATTCAAATTTATATGCCCTTATCTTGCATTTTTCCTGTTTAGAAGATGCTTGTGATTGGCTGCAAGTAATTAGCTAGTTCATGACATGACAATGTAGGTATGTAACTAGTGGTTAAAAAATGTGAAGTGCATTCATAATTATTAATCCTTGACTTTCGATTTTGAAAATACTGGTGAAAATTGGGTAGCTATAAATTGAAAAATGTGAAATACATTTGTAAAGCTTGCATTTCTGTAAAATATTTGTGATTGATAGCCAAGTAAATGAGCTAACAGTTGAAAAATATGAAGTGCATTTATAATCTTGCATTTTTTAAATATTTTTGTGAATTGTTGCTAAGTGCAATTCTCCAGTTTCATCATGTGGAGTTGGGGGCGTCAAGGTAGTAGTTGAAAAATGTGAATCGTATTCATCTTGCATTTTGAAAAGTTTTTGTGATTAGTTGCCTAGTAGTTGCCGAGAATACCATGTGAAAATGGGGGCGAAGCTACAAGTTGCAAATGTGAAGCCTCAAAAGCATTTTTTCAATTTCTGTTGGTCAATTGTATCTGTAAGGCTTGTTTCTTAACAGAATGTTAGATTGGCTTCCCAACGACTTTAAGATGCTCTGCTGCTTGACAAGAAAGAAATATTGGAAGAGGGCATATAATCTCAAATAGTTCTTATTATTCTTGTTTTCAAGCACATGAAATTTTTGGTGTCTGGAGCTGTATTTTTCTAATTTTTTTGGCATGTCATGCTTGGCTGTAAACAACAACAGAATGGGAATTTATGAATTGTACTAACATATTTGATTAGTAGGTCAATGCCTTTGGGATATGTTCTCTTGTTAGGTTATGTTAACGTTGTTGTTTTGCCAATGTTTATGAATTTTCAGTATTTTTTCCAATTTTTTAGGAATGTTGGCTTAGATAGCTTTTGTTCATTGCAGTCAATATAGCATTCTCATTAGCTTGATGGGATCTATGCTTGTTTATTCAACTTGTCTCACTCTTTGATTCCAATAAAATTTTGCTTTCGTTTTGACACAGTTTTTGGACTTCGGGAAATTCCCTTATTCCTTTATTTTGCCCACTGAAATTTTGTACTCTTTATTGTTTAGTTGAATTGGGTGTGCTCATCCTCAGTATTTTGTTCATACTCGTGGATAAGTGAGTGACCTTGGAACATGGTCTCTCTTGGTATTAGAGGTGTGTAACAACATGGTTATGAGTTTATAAATAAGTCAAATTTTTATGGAATAAAATTAGAGACTGATTTCCTAACTTTGTCCATGTTTCTAACTAGTTTAGACATTCTAATGTAGTTGAAAATTTTTTTATATTGGATGTTCTTCCATGATTGAATGGAAGATTTTGATCTTGTGCTTTGTACTCGTGATGTCTATTTTCGTGAGTGACATGATTCCAATTAAATATCTGGGATTTATCAAAATTGTACTGTCAGCTTCTTATGGCTATTTCTTCCTCATCTTCTACCTACCATTTACTAGATATTTTGTGGCGAGTAGCATATATTCCATTCTAAAGATAGTACAGATTAAACTTCTCTTTCTGATTTCTCTGAGAAAAATTCAACTTGGAAGCAGCTAGTAGTTTTTACTTCCGGACAAAAGTCTTGCAGGGTACATTAAAAGAGATGTATGAAAGAGAAAATTCGGGGACTTCTGCTACTTGTTTCAAATTGTGATGATCTCTCATAAACAGAAATTAGCTGGATTGAGAAGTTCTATCTTCTACCTAAGTTGACCTTTACCATTCAAAATTGTCTCTTTAGTTTTGTTGGATTCTTCTGTTGACTAAGGTGCTGGCAGCCAATTCTTCGATTATGATCTTTGATTGTTGTGCTTTGCGTTTATTTTATTCAATTATTAGCTGAATTCTTTTGGGAGTTGTGATAGAGGTATTAGCAGCATCTTTCTAATGTCCTCCTAATGGGATGTCTGCTTTAGGAATCAGAACGAAGGTGTTACATGCTTACCAGCATTAGTTGGAAGGTGCCTTAAGGAGTTGTTTTTCTAATTTTTGCTGCTGAGCTTGATATGTGAGTTTTCAGTATCACTTTTAAGCTCTTGAGAGATCTGAAACTAACATTTATCGGGATATGATCTGATTGAAAATTTATTTTTGTATGCATCTCTCTCTGTTTCCCTTTTTCCTGGTTTTATGGTGAAAGATGCGAATGTGGATTTCGAACTTCTATGCCTGTTTCAAGTATTTAGTAATGTAACCTTTTGGTTGAGTTACATGAGATAATAATTACTATACTCCTGATTCATTCAATTTTATCATGAGGAATTCTGGTATTATTAAATTGCTAATTCTCATGCCAGGATATTGCTGCTTGGTTATAGTAACACTGATGGTCTAACTTCCTCAATCCAGAACTTTCATCTTATTTGGAAGTGGAATCAATCAACACAAGCTAAAAGCAACCTTCACTATTACTCGATATATACCTTCCCTCTTTTACCTCTCCACGGGGAAGCAGAGCTACCATGATTTGAGGTAAGAAATTACCTTAACTAAAGAAGCCTCAACTTTCATTGGCTATTCTTTCATCCGGAAGAATTGGTCTTCACGTCCCGTGCTTGTTCAAGCTATGGATCTTATACAAGGATATAATAAATGGTTCTATAGTGTGCGATTTATGACTTCTGGTGAAAGTTATGTAAAAATCACTGCTAAGTTTGAGTTATGTAATCTGATGTAGTTTGTCTCTTGTAATTTAACATTAGCCTTTAAATTTAATGAACAACATTCTCAAGAGTGCGCTACACCTTCTAGTAGTTTGGATAACAGCATGAAGTTTCATGTGTTGTGCCATTCTGTTTTCAAACATGCAAAAATTCGGTGATGGCCAAAGTTTTAAAAGAAGAGATTCTTTTTCTTAGTGTTTTTGCAATTGTGTGATTTCTGGTTCTCTTTTCTTTTCTTTTCTTGCTTATCGCTTTCCAACATTTTCTTTCCCGATTCTGGTTTTGCTATTTATTGGATTTGTGCTTTTATAAACTTATTTTTGCTTCCCACTTTCCACCTCTGTGCTTTATCTTGTTTACATAATTTGAGCTGTTGTATTCAAAACAAATCAGCGGCATATCTCACTGACTTTCAATACAAATGTTAATTCTGTTATGGTGGGATTTTCATTGCAAGCACTTTTGCTTTAGCTTCTCGGGGCATGCTATCTATAACTAGGAAACTGTCTGGAAATTTGATGTTGCGACTGTGGTGCTGGTATTCCAAAATTATGCAATTACATTTTTTGTCCATTACCTTCCAATTTCCATTATGTATCTACTATTGGGTTCAGATTATACTTATTTTTGGTTTATAGATTGAGCTTGTCCTAGTGAGGAAATTGTGTTACCAACATCCGTCAGGATTTGTATTAAGCAATGATTATTGCTTGGCTCCTATTCTTTTATGTTTTGTTGATTTATATACAGAATTAACAGCAAACAAAATAATATCTTACTGTGGTGGACTATTAGCTCAGGGTGTAATAAAATAAAGGAAGAGGAGGTAAATTAAGTTAGATAAAGTAAGTTAATCAAAATGGACTGAAATCGAGACAATGGGAGAGAGAATTTCAATAACCGAGGGATTTGTCTATCTTTCATTCATCCATTCATATCATGATACAATGCAATGTCTTTTATTTACAGTAAATAGAAGGGGTAATTTCATAAAGAAAAATTTATATTATGCAGAAACAAAATAGATACTTGCACATTCATATTTGTTATGCTTTGTATATATGTATGTTGTTTGAATGGATTTGTTTTTGTAGTGAATATCGACACTTCCATTTATTTACAACACTGGCAATATTTTTGGTGGTGTTTTTACGGTTGTCTCAAAGATTCTCTTGGCTATATTCTAGACTTAACTGAACCTAAAATATCGCGTTAATAAATTACTTTACCTTTTGTTACTCATTTGTTAAGATGACTCTAGACAATAATAATATTCATCTCTCTTCAACCCTTGCTGCACCATTTATGTTCATAAAATAACAGTGTTGTGGGTGGTGAATCTGGTTTTACACTATTTCTTGACAAGCTAAAAAACTCATTTTATGCTTCCTCTTTAGTTTTTGGCAATATCTCGATAGAATATCCTTTTTTCTGTATCCCGTGGAAGCAAATTTTCCTTGGTGATGGTTGTTATTGTCCCTTGGACTTGTTCAAAAACTACCGGAAAAACGAAAGTGTACCCATAGATACCTTTGCCAATGAGCTTTGCAAAACTGAAATTGGCAATTTTTGAGTAGTATTCTTCTGTACATCTAACAATATGGTCTCAGGCCTGACATCTTGATGTATGATGCAATCTCTGCAGTTGTCATGGAAGGTAAGTTAGTCCTCTAGTACTCCCAATTCCAATTTTATATCTCTTTTACCAATCTAGAATCTTCTGAAAGCTTCTACACACGCCATCCATAGGTGAACATGCTAAATATGCTTGATCATTTGAATGGCTTTCACCTCTGTGCAGAATTGCTTCTCACCTTGCTTTATTTATACTTTTGAGTTCTATGGCACTTGAATTGGACAATGTCCTTCTGAAAACAGTGCCAAATACTCAGTAAATTTATTCATTGCACTCGTTAAGTCCCCAGTACTTGAGCAATACCCAAGAATCCTCCCCACCAAGCCAACCGAACACTCCTCAGGATTACCAGGACAAAAGAATGAAAAGTCAGACACTACTGCAGCGATAAATCCATGTGGTAATTCATTTAGCTTATCAGTAGTTTCAACCCAGTCAGATGCTACGACTTGAAGATGGAAAATACTTCCACTCATGCCATTATATGTAGGTTGTAAATCTTGCCTGCTTGCTGGCTTGCATGTCTTTTCCTTGCTTTTGTTGCCTGTTTTTTGGAAGTTACACAAGAATTGAAGTGGAGAAATTTCAAAATCCTAAAAATTATAGATTCTAAATAGGCAGGAATGTAAAAATTGAACTCCAACAAAACGATAAAATTGGCTTCATTATTAAGTCCACCAAACATATGTCTAATAAATTAATTTCTTTTATATCTTCACTAAATCAATAGAATTAGGATTTGTATAATTAAAAATAAAATATATTTACAAATATTTTATTTTTAACCGAATGACATTAGAATTTGTGTAATTATAAGACAATATATATTTTTTTATTTAGCATATTTAAGTCCAAATTTATTACTCCTTTGCTAATTTTTTTAAAAAAAGATTTTTAATAGAGTTTATAGAACTTAAAGTTCAACTATAAATTTACGTTATGAATATGTGCTCTAGTATTGATTTTTCAAAATTAAATTTTATAAAGAATCAATTGCAAAAATAAATAGAAAATGAACGAATAAATTATTAGTTGGTTATATATATATATAAATTTTGATAGTAAGGTTTGTCGGACAGCGTTTGTGTTAATTCCGAGTTTGAACCACTAGAAGTTCTTATTAAAACGTTAAGAAGGTCAGACTGTGGGTTTTACTTGAATTACTCTTCTGAATTTGACGGTTGCCTTGCACCTATTTTCTACTCAATAGATTAGGGTTTCTCATATATTAAAAAAAAAAATTACAAAAATGAATAGAAAATGAATAAATGAATTATTAGTTGGTTATATATATATATATAAATTCATGTATTTAATAGTATTAATAATGAAATTATCATACAATATTTTCAAAATATAACAACAAGCATGAGACAATTGGAAACATATTAATAATTATTAATGAGTATTAAAAATTTTAGTATTTTTTATTAAAAATTTTATGTTTTATTATTTATTGAAATGAGCCCCTAATACCTTACTTTTTTTTACGATGCCATTGGTTGTGGATGTAGTTTTTGAGCGCGAGTTCAACTAAAGGGCTAATGTGCAATTTTCTTATCAACTATAGGACTTGTTTAATAATTTGGTGAAAATTCTTTTTGATTGGAAACTCGGGCATGAAGGAAATGTGTTCGTTTATTCCTTTCATGCCAAATAAATTTGTTTATAGAGAATTTATATATTTAATATTATTTATTTTTTAAAAGGCGTAATAATAATATGTATATTAAATTACTTAAATATTATTATTTAAATTATTATCTTCAAAAAAAATTTAGCTTGTATAGCAATATAATATTAAAGTTTAAATTTTTACAAATATTAAAAATTAAGATTAATTCTTTGATTTAATTAGAAAGATATTTATGATATATTTGAGACTACTGTAAATTTGTAGTTCTATTTAAATTTAAATATAAAATAGTTAAAGTATTTGTAAATGCTAAATACTCACGTTTATAATTACCCAATTATATATATTTATCACCCCATCTTTGAACTTAAAATAGCAATAACTCAATTTAAAATATATCATTAATTGCTTAAAAGTACAATTAAGAGAATTAATCATTATAAATCATTTGGATTCTTTTTCCATTTAAGCACACTTGACAAGAGATGAATATTTTCAAATCGATCCAATTCAAACCAATCTAAACTATTAAAATTGATGGTTTGGATCGATTTGAAAAATTTGTGGATAGATTTATGGATTAATATTTTTTAAACTGCTATTCGCCATTTAAATTATAGATTGAATCAATTTCAAACTGTAAAATCTTAAATTAAATCGTTTAATATTATCTTATAAAATTTTTATTATTATTTATTTATAATCTCAAGTTATATATGATTTGCTTTCATCTTTTTCATATAATAATAATTAATAAAAAAATTTATTCGTATAGGGGTTCAAAAAAAGTTATTCACAAAACTTATTTTTCAATTATAATAAAAAGATTATAGAATTGATAATAATTAATTATTATATTTTTAATTTTATAATATAGTTTAAACCGTGCATTCAAATTGTTTTAAACCGTAATTTGTGGTTTGGATTGAATTGATTTGTAATATTTTAACGAATTAGATTAGATTAATTTATTTTCAAACTGCAATGTATAGATTGGATTGATTTATTTTCAAATGGTAATGTGAAGATTGATTTGAAATTTTATCTCAAATCACTCTAAACTGTATGTGCCTTGTCCTTCTTGCAAAGCCCGCCCTTTTTGAGATTATAAAAAATCTTATATAATAATTGACCATTGAAATTAGACTATAACGATTTAAAAATTGTATAAAATTTTAAGTAAAAAAATGACAGAACTTTTGATCCTAATATTTTGTATAAGTATATTTCTTTAACTTGATAAAAAATTCCATATAAAACTCACATCAACACACAAAAGTAAAATTTCGTGCTCATTATAGGATTGATGAAATCATATGATTATTAATTATGAGCATTTAATTTAAAATTTGATATATTCTTGGTGTTAGGAATTCTTTTAAACTAATATCCTAAACGATGATTTTTATTTTTCTATTTAATTGTTCAAGCACAAATATATTTTTTATATTAATCAATATGCTCGTATCAAAATTTTCTTCAAATTTTTCTTTATAGGTTTCAGAAAAAAAAAAAAAAGGAACTGAGATTTTCAAACAGAAGATATTTCGTTCTACACTTTCATAAGGATGAAATAAGGCATTTCAAAGATAATAAATAATAATTAAAATTATAAGAGGCTCAAAAGTTGGAGGGTAATTTTATAAAAAAGAACCTATCTTATGTTTTTATATTTACTATAAACAGTTATATCCATGTTGTCTAAAAAGGAAAATAAAAAATAGAGCTAAAGCGGTTAATTGCCTAATTTTTATTCTAAATATTCGTATTTTAACTAAATATTATTATAAAAATATTTTTAATATAAATTACTATTAAAGATGATATAATTTAAAAATGTAAAAAAATATCATTTTTGACACTTATCAAAATACATTTACATATCATTTTTTTATTTTAAATCATAAATTTTTTCTCTTTAATATCAAACTATTTATTGTAATTTTTTTATAATTAATTTATAGAGAAAACAATTAATTTGTGAGAGGATTCAAATGGTCTAAAGATTTTTTTTCCCAATATATTGATTTTATAAATTATTTTTATATTTTATAAATTATTTGGAATGGAGTTTACGAAGTATTATTTCTTCTAGTAAGAATGCCCTGTTTCATTTAAATTAATTATACTTTAATAACTCTTTCTTTATTTTTTTCATATTTTATATTCAAATTTTGTTTAATTTTTTATAAAGAATAATTAAGCCTATTTGTAATTTTTTTAATCATATTTTATTATTTTTTTTTTTTGAATCAGGGGAAACTCCTACTCCCAGTATCACACCCGTGATTGTACTTTCGGAGCATAAATGTAATTTCATCTTATTTCCCATTCATGCATTTCCATCCTTGATGCATATTGATAGTTTATTCGCTTATTCATGAAAATTCTTGGCCTCTGGTTAACTAAAGAGAGTTTATGTGAGTGTATGTTGGGACCCCGTTGGTGATTTTCAATTTCCGGAAAGGGTTTAAGAGTAAAAGTTCTTTCTGGACGAGTTCGGTCGACCGAATGGGGACATTCGTTCGACCGAATAGACTTCGGCAGAAGCCCGTTCGACCGAACCTTCGACCGAATTCGAAATGACTCTCTGTCCATTTTTCGTTCGACCGAAAGGAGATTCGTTCGACCGAAAGTTCGCGAGCTCTCTGAGTACTATTCATGCTCGAGAGTTCGGTCGACCGAAGTGCTGTTCGTTCG
>JAVXUL010147237.1:0-14394 GCA_035590515.1 Trichilia minutiflora
ATTTGGCTTGGCCAAGAGCACTATGTACTGTATTTTGTAAAAATACTGAGATTGATGTTGATATGATTGAAAATCTTTCATTATCTATTATTTTGTTTCATTTTGATTAATGAGTTTGAAAACAGGTACTAATGCTTTGCGGGTTCTAGGAATGCATCATAAGTAATAGGATGTATTTCTGGGATTTGTGACGGTTGCCACGTGGCTGACTAGGGTCGGGGCGTGAGACCCAAAATCTAGAAGAAAATGGGCAAAATAGATTTAAAACCTTAGTTCAAGGTATAGAATTTTATATTGAGAATATGCCTTGAGTTGATGGTTGAGACTTACCCTCAGTGATGAAAATAATTTTGTTGGAAACGTTTTAGCTTTGGATGCATGTTGGGTTGTGTTTCGAAACTCAGACATGACAGAAGTGGATTTAAAGCCAATGAGACTAGGATTTTATGAGAGAATTCTACATTTGATAGTCTCCTATAATTTGAACACCAGGTTCGAAAAATTTTTAGAGATAACATACGAGGACCTTTGGTGGATACAATATATTATAGAGGGTTGTTGATAAAACCTTGTGGGATGAATGTTTTAAAGTATGATTAGGACATCAACTTTCTACTTCCATCAGTTACACTATGATATGCAATTATTAAGATGATCCATATTTAGAGATGTGCTTGAGGGAGTTGATAGTGTTGAGTCACATCTGTCGATGATTTTGGGTTAAACTCTCCTTTATCACATGTATTATAATAGGTCACCTAATGGTGATTGGGTATTGTAGGAGAGGTATAGGCAAAGAAACACCACATTGCCTTCACTAGACTAAACATAGATTCCTCAGAAGTATCCTGTAGAGACTGGGCATACTACTGGACCTTCAGATACACAGACAAAGCAGCAATAGCATAAATAGATCCAGATGCATTTTAAGGCCCAACACATCGAGACACATTTTGAAGGACCTTCTACACATCCTACTCCTCGTTGACCACTTCTCACTTTGCCTCCTTCGACTGCTTTGGAGTAGATGGTATCTAATCTTTTAGAGTGGATGACAAGGCTCGAGTTTGTCATACACACGATTGTTTATAGGTTTGACCAGTGGATAGATGTCGTGAGCAATTGATAGTGATGTTCAAACAAATGATTGATAGTTTTAGACAGAAAACTTTTCTTTCTCACTCTGACGTCGAACTTATCCTTAAGGATCTAGCTATTTAAGCATTACTATCACCTCTCATTTTTTAGTAGCAGTAAAAATCTCTTTCGCAATACCAATAATAACCACCCAGGCCAACTCTGCTAGGCTATCAATCATCGTATGATAAGTTAAGAGCTACATTGTCAGTCCAAGGAGCTCGCTCATCAACAGGTTGTTGAGGTTGCCAAGGTGTCATCTGATGAGGAACAACAAAGGTGATGTCAAAAGATAGATGCGTTTAGCTTGAGTTTGGCTCTATATTTGTTTTTGGACAGTTTATACTTCTGTTTTACTATATGTAGTTCAGATTAATTTCATTTTGGATGACTATTTATATGGCTTGTATTGGATGATTTTAATATATGATTATTTCTTTGAAGTGTTAATGGATAATCCATTTGAAGTATTAATATTGATTATACCATGATTATGCACATCAATGTTTTAGATGATTATTCCCTTTTCTTTATTCAAATTACCTTATTGAAATTCTTATTTATCCCTTTTTTTTATTGTTGACAAAAAAATGGAGAAGGGGTATAGTATTAAGTATAAAGTATAGTATGAAATATATTGGTTTTATAATATCAATAAGTGGTAGAATCACTGAATAAGTGGGAGTTTATGGTTTAAGGGAGAGTGTTATCGTCTTGTTTTATCATCATTAAAAAATAGGGGAGATTGATGATTTATATGTTTTTTATGATGAACAAATTAGTTGTTTATTTAATAAATTAAATAATTTTGAGTGAAATTGATTAATTTCTAAGTTGATTAAGTTTTTAAATAAATTATGCATTTAATTGAACGCGTACAAATTTGTTGTGCAATTAGTTTAAAACATAAGCACTTATTGTTAAAATTCATTAAGCACTATTACACTAATAGTCAAAAGTCAAGAAAGTTAAGTGCAAACTCAAAGTATTGATACATTGAGTACAAGTATCGATACAACTAATTAAGAAAAGCACAAAGTACTGATACAATTGCTCAAAGAGATCAACACTCGTGAAGGAAGTATGGTGCTACGCGAAAAAACATATAAAAGTGTCGATACATGCAATTAAAGTATCAATATTGAAAGATGCAACGAAGATTCTGAAGTAAAGCTCACCCGAGGATCGACACTTTGAGTGAAAGGAATCGATACTTGGCTTAAGAAGTCAAAAGTATCAATACATAGATCTCGAGTATTGACACATGAAAACTTAAATTTTTTTTAAAATAATACATCAAGGAATATCGATACTCAAGTACAGAGGATTGATATGCATGCTTAAATAAAACAAAAGTATTGATACACATAAGTCAAGTATCAATATATTTTAGAGTTTTTAAACTGTAAAAGCTAGTTTTAAAGTATTTATTGCATGCATTAATTGAAAATCAGAAAGCCATCGGAACTATTAGTTTCGATGTTTAAAATCTTCATTTTTCAAGAAGACAATAAGAATTTTGACAAGCATTGTAAACTGAAAAACAAGAAAACATTTTTTGATCATCATCCTCTATTATTCTTACGAGGGTATATTTTTATATTCATTTTAGAGAGAGAAAATTATTTTAATCATTTATTATTATACATTTGCTCTTTTAAGAGAGATCTTCTTCTTAAATTTTCTTTTATTGAAAGTTTTTTAAGATACACTTCTTCCATTCGAAGAACTTGTCGTATTAAGATATACTTCTCCCATCAAAAGCAAATTATATTTAGTTATCCTTTACCAAAAGGAAAGAGAGTTATAAGCTGGATTTCTTTTGATATGTAAAACAAAGATGCTAATAGAACCTTGGTGTGAAGGTGAAAATCGAGAAAAGTGCATAGAGACATATTATCAAATCATTATAAATATTATTCGCCATTCTCTCTCTTTACATTTTTAATTTATATTTTTATCCTTCTTACAATTTAACATTCATTGCATTATCATTTATTTAAATTTTTTAAAATTGTATTAAACCCAATTCATCCCCTCACCCCATGTCTCGTGGACGTCATAATTTGAGTTAATAGAATAATGACGTGGGACTTCTTTGTAGACTTGCAATATAATAAAAAAATAAATATTTATTATTTAATTAAAATAATAATAAATATTTATTATTCTTTGTAGAATAATGACGTGGGACTTCTTTCTTTCTTATTTGAACAAGATTTAAATAACGTTAAGCTTTTTATCACATAAAAAGATGAGGGTCTTTTTGGTGGTTCCAAGTAGAATTATTTGTAGGCTTCTCAACATTCCAAAACCCATTTATCGAATGCGAGAAGATTTACACTATATATGTATATATATAGTGTAAATATATAATAAATTCTTTTTTATTATTAAATAGATTAATTAGTCATTAAAAAGTTAAATGAAAATTTATACCCTAATTTTTTTAATGAATTTTTACCAATAGTGCAATCAATACCAACTAATATAATGTTATAAAATAAGTTGCAATTAATTGATACAATCCAAATTATATTAAACAATTATTTATATTATTTTCTGAAATGAAAGCAATTGAGAATTTTAGGATTTATTCATTAATTAATTATTTGAGGTTTTTTCTTGTGGCATCTCTTGTACGAATAATTTTTTTTTTCATATTTTATAATTGACCACTCTTATTTTCAAATTAGGCCTCAGCCAAACTTGTCATTGTAACGTCGACAACAACTTAGGAAAAGAAAAAGGAAATGGATCTCTCTAAAATTTAGTCAAATGTAAACTTTCACCCTATACCTTAAAAAATACTCGTGCAGTAAGAGTAAACCTTTTGTATGCGCTTTACCCAACTAAAATAAAATAAACCACCTAAGATAAAAATGTAAATGATTTCAATACTTTCCATTTCAATGTAAGACTCTATCCATGCAAAGATTACATTTAGCTCTAGAGCAATTCTGCACAATAACATTAATGCGTCATCACAAAAATTGCTTAGGCATTTTTAGCAACTGTTTGGGACACAGACATGAAGATACTACAGAACAGAATTGATTCTTCCTTCTGCAGTGTAACAATCTCCATCCGACATGCCTTTTGTGTTCCTGAACCTGATAACCACCAGAAAAAGTGCACAGATGAAGACGAAAGAGACCACCCAAATGACAGAAAGTGGCAACATCAGCATTATCCAAACCATTCCGATCCGATTACGCTTAGGAGAACCAAGTTTTTACACTCGATCTGAATCTGTATCCTTCGATCCACAACGAAGCAATGGAGCACTAGATAGGAGGCAGCAAATTGCCATAATGAAGGATAAAATTCCTTTGTCAATAACCAATGACCTGCAATTAATATCCTGAAGTATCATCTTCAGGAGAAAAGTCTCTTGATGCCTGCTCTTCCTCATCTTCATCTTCATCATAATCAGCAGAAGCAGGTTGCCCATTGAGATCCACATTTACACCATTTACCTTCCTCACAAACTGTCCCCGCACACGAGGCCTCCTCTCAGCAAGTTGTTTTCTATTAACATACCTAATTTTCTTGTCAAAACAACGCTCCTTCCTTTTCTGTCTAAACTTGATTAACGCAGCCTCTCTTCTATCACCTTTGTTCAACTTCACTTCTGTGGAAGATGAATTCCCATATGATGGCTGGGAATTAGCAGAAACTTGACCAGGTTGTAAGCACATACAGACAGGGTAATATGGATACGATGCCATCCCAGGAACATGAGGGAGACATTGTGGAAGGTGATTGTATTGAGGCTGTATAGCTGAAGTAGCATGATTTGAAAGGTCATGCAGGTTCTTTTGATACAATTGTGCTGATGATGGTAGCATAACTTGATTCATTGCTCCTGACATATAATATTGGTACCGGGTTTGTGGTGGTAAATTTGACTGGTCAAGTTGAGGTTCATTTCTAGGAGGTACACATGGCTGCAAGAACTTCTCATCCTTGAAATGCCTGTTTTGTGAGAAGTCCACAGAGACAGGTGGGGTAGAGGATCTCTTCACGGAAAGAGAATCCAGGACACTACTGCTGCTCGGAAAGTCCTCTCCTTGTGAGTATTTTTCCCATGTCTCACCATTTTCATGCATTTGGGGATCATTAACCACTTGTCGACAACATGGTTGACATTTTTCTTCCATGCTCACATTTTGAGCAGCAATATCATCAAAATTGACAATCCTTGGGGAATTGGTTTTGGGCATGCTCGATTTGACATAAGTGAAGAAGGCAGATGGCTCACCAATCTTCAATTCACTTTTCTTTGGGCCAGATGAAAACTGACCTGGCAAATATTACCAGCATTCAAAATATGCAATCCACATTTGATTGTTTTAACCCAATGAAATGTAAACCACTATAGACAATTTCACATCAACATGAGGCCAAATATGATACTAGTAAAGCTGCAGTTAAATGGTAAGAAATTGCTCACCTGGTCGGCAGTCCGTTATTCCTGGCACATCCGGCCTATATTCCCGCACATCAGTTTGAGGAGGCCCTATAACAGCAGTAGCCGCAGCAGCAGCAGCAGGCTGAAAAAGAACAAGATATAAATAAGCAAACAACAATAGTTCCAACAATGCTAGTGATGATTGTTTTGCCCATCCTAACTTCCAACACTCTTCAAATACATCTTCTAGAGTTGTTCAAATGGTTGGTTACTGCCTTAAGCAATTGTAGAGATATTTGTTTAAACATTTTAGAGTTCACACACAATATCTGTACAGATTACAAGCATTGACTTATTTCTAACCTTCATGATTCTTGAATTCTTTGATCCACATATTCCTTGACATTTACTAAGTATCAACCAACAGAAAACCAGTTCCTTGGAAGATTACAAATAGTCCATAATCTTTTGCAAATTTTGGCTGAAATAGGTACATTTAAAATTGCAGGGTAGTGATTTTTGATGACTTACACTAATGAACCTCAATTTCTACTTAAACAGATTAATTTGTCTGTCATTGTATGCAGGATGTTCTTTCTTATTCATAAATTATCACGTAGTTGTGTAGTTTTGGCTAACTTCTACAGATATGAACAAATTTAACAATAAACTGCCACTTGAAAAGCACAACAGACCCCAAAAAAAGAAGAAAAAAAAAGCACTAACAAAACACACCGACAGTCACAAAAATAGAAGAAAAATATGCTACAACCTGTATTGCTGCAGAATTCAAGTGTTTTGTAAATGTCAGCTTACATCTTCATTTATTTTACCAAACTGTGTCATTTTGTAGTGCTCTATTAATCTCAACACTCACTTCATTTTCCTGGTTAGTTGACATTCCCATCTCTGGATTTGTGTTCCTCCAAGATTTGTCATCTGTGTCGTCAGAGAACAGTGTAGTACTGTTTGTGTTAGCATCGCTAGGGTCTGATGCCATCAGATCAAAATCACAGTTCAAGATGTCCTTTGCAGCCAAGCCAAGCTGCCAAACATATGAAATTGAATGAATCCTACCAAAATGTATGCTTATGCAAAGTGGACATGTCGACAAAATGCAGGACGATGGGCCACTTGGAATCAGCAGAGACCCGATTATGCTTCATATTTAGATGTGGCAAATGGGGATGGGCTGGCAGGACAGGGCACGAGCCTGGAATGAAAAATAGATGTGAACCCACATGGGCTCAGGGTGGTCTTATATGTTAGGCATGAAAATCGAATGGCCTAGTCCTCAGGCTAGTATGAAAGCATAAATCATTATTTAAATTATTTAAATATAATATAGAAATTATTAAAAGTTAACAATGTACATAGTACTATTTGTATAAAAAAATTAAATTAAGGATATAATGAAAATTTTAATTAATTAAATTTTAAAATAATAATTGAAAATTAAGAATAGAAAAATTCCCGATCTTAACATGGCAAGAATTTAATGAGTTTATGAATCGGGTAAAATCGACCTTTTAAAAATTACCACAGCATGAAGCATGAATGGGCTTAAGTTTTTATGGGATGGGCTTCTGCACGGTACATTTGCCACCTCTATTCATTTTAGATGAACAAATATTACATTCATCTAAGTTCTCAGTTAACATGCTATGCAGAGTAAGAACTTCAAGAAAATAGTGTGCACAGGCAAACCCAGGCAAAATGGAAACTCAATGAATCTTTAAATTACTTGCATCCATAAATATGTAATGTACCTAGCCTTGTGTCTGCAGATTAGCACCAAGATATATTTATATGAAGGAGGAAACAATGAAAGAAACCAAGAATTAAAAAAATAAATAAGATATAAATAAAAGGAAAAGAGAAGGGTTGAAGTAACAAAATAGCAAATTTCATGCAAAACAAACCATCCGCTTTCTTCTCCACATATGTGTCCACAAGTTCAATAGTTCATTAGTTCGTAGAGGCTTTACAAGATAGTCTGCTGCACCTAACCTCAAGCACTTGACAACAACAGAGACCTCATCTTGTGCCGACATCACTAAACAAGAAAAAAGATTTAGTGAGGATTAAAATATAGTTCACCATTGAGAAAATTGAAGGTGGAAAAGGAATAAGACAAGCTTACTAATAACTGGTATGCGTCGTAACCCTTTATCCCGTGTGATGTACTTCAACATTTTCAGGCCTTTAGTCATTGGTAGGTCAACTTCAGCAAGTATGATATCAATATCAGATCCCTCAGTATTCAATGCATCAATAACCTGTCGAGCTGACCTCACAAAGGTCACTGTTAAACAAACATGATGGCAATTAGCATCGAGTGCGCAGATAATTTTCAAAAACATGTATAGTAATGGAAACATGGAGCATTCTTAATGAAGATGTAACATAATAAATAAAGATAGAAGATGAAGACGAAGATAAAGATGAAGTTGAAGTTGAAGCAAATGATTCTGAAAAGAAAAGACAACTTCAATGGTAATGCGGATGACAAATTCCAAATCAAGATATAAATTTACATGACCATTATTGTTGAATGACTGAAGAACAGGATAGCAAAATTTATGGAAATAACTAATAGCGAAATAAACCACTTCAAAAGAATTATCAAAAAAAATGCAAGGATCATCCTTTAACTATATTTGTTTAAGTCTAATAAGTCTACTTTTTCTTATTTTTTCAGACACATTCAGATTTCTAGTAGATTCTTATTTTTTTAATTGGTTAAAAGGAAGGATCAGATGAACGGGAAGAAAAAGAGTTATTGGAAAATTAAACCAAAAAGGAAACAACATTAACATCAGGCTCCCAGAGTTTTAACTGTAAGCCAATGGTTGGAAGAGAAATCATGTTTATCTAATAACCATATGCCAAGCTATATCTACCTTGAGAAATCGAAGTAATATTCTAAAGGGAGAACCACCATTTTGACCCCAAATACAAAACCATATTCAGAATCAATCCTTAATACAACTGTATCATCATTTATACAAATTCAACACAATATCAATATCAATAGAGTAGTAGGTAACTAAACCTAAGGATTTGTCCACTAGGCGAGATACGTGGACAACAAACTAAATTGGCGAAGACTAAAGCAAAAGTTTGGCTTAGTTAGCTTTATTCGTCTTCCAATTTAACAAGTAAAAATAATTATGCATTACATCTTTCAATTTAACCAAAAACTGTAGCATTAAATGTACTCAAATTCCTAATTTATCATATCAATCAAAGCTACAGAGTAGACATCAATAACATATTGAATCACATGATCCATGTTTCAACAAATAAATAGTATGTTCATACAATAAAATCATAAGTTCAAAATGAAACTTAAAAACATAAACAACATAAATGACAAGATTCAACAAAATAAGAACAAATTCAAAATATACCCTGATAGGAGCACTTCAAAAGAAGCGAAAAGACCTCCTCAGAGCTACTGGAGTCATTATCGCATAGCAAAATTCTCACTTTATTTCTATCAATAAATCCATCTCCACTACTCTTACTATTTCCAACACCACATTCTCTATTCAAATTCAGCTCCCTACTCTCCATATCTTCAACGCAAAAACAAAAAACATTCACATAAAAATGAAAATAAAAATAAACAATCAACTTTTAAATTAAATAACGAGAACAACACTAATAGCGAAAGCATAAACAACTAAAATTACCAGAAAAAACGATAAAAATCAGCTCAGATTTACATCAAAAGGCTCTACTAGAGAACCTCCATGGAAAATATTCTCTCAGCAAACTAAAATGAGAGCAAAATTCGGGTTAACGTTTCAAAGCCCACAGTTCCGATTAAATACTCCATTGAGAACCGGATCATACACCGTCCGTTCAGACACCCATTATTTTCTTCTTTCAGAGAAAATCCTAAAAAAACACAAACAGAGATACACAATATATTAATAAAAAAATTAAAGAAAATTCCCAAAAAACAAAGCTTGCTGCTGCTGTTAACAGTTTGTATATATGACAAAGAGTCAAGTCCTTCACTTGCTTTAAAATGCAAGCGAGCTATTAAAGTTTCCAGAGAGCTCGGCAGTTACGATAAAAGAGTAAGTGGGACCAGAGCAGTCAATCAATGGTCAGATTTTACACCACCGGCTAGAAAAACCGAATTGTAATCGGCCAAATGTACAAAGTGACAGAGAGAACTCTCAGCTTTTTCTTGAAAAATAATATATATATATATATATATATATATTTAAATAGATAGTTTAGAGAAGTGGCTGTTTTTCTAAATTGGGGAAATGGATAGCTGAGATTGTTTATGTTGTAGTGGGGTGCGCAGTGGTATTGCGGTACATGTTAGTAGAAATGGTGACGTGGAGGCTAGCAAGAGGGGGGTGGAGAGAGGAAAAAGTGCATAGAAAGAGGTTGTGAGATCCCTGTTTAAGTAGAAACCATTTCTCTCCTTTCTATTTTTCAAATGCAAGTTGGAATAGTTGACACGTGTTATCGCGCAACTGGACAAGTACTGACTTTACCGACAATTTTGCAATGCCAACTAATAGAAATGGGACATGTGTTAGGAAGAAAGAGTTACGTGTAAAAATCGGTTGGGCTCATTTTGGTTAACTTAGATACTATTCCTTTTAGAAAAAATAACGTTAGGTACTGTGCATTTCATGCAACGATATATTGATTGTTATTGCCTTGGATTTTAAAATATTGTAATGTGAAAATTAAAATATGTTGTGTAAATTTCGAAATTTTAAAAGTTTAAAATATATATATATGAATAATTTATAATATTTAAACATAAAAATTAAAATATTTAGCAAAATTATTAAAATCAAACTAATGTAACAATATAGCAAATGTGCTATAGTCAGTTTGTTCGTTGAAAATATCATCAATATTTACAATAAGTAACAGTTGATGTCACAAATTTTTATATTAAATTTGAGTTTGATTATTACAATTAGTGTTGAAAAAAACTTTAAGAACCAAAGGACCATATGGTCTAGGGTTAATCCAATTCTAAAATTGAAGGATCATTATTTGATCCACTTTAATTTGATGCATGCAATATTGGTTCCCATTTTTATTTTTTGTACAATGAACCAAAAAGTATTTATTGTGAGGCACATTTTTATTTATTGAAATTTTGATCCTGTTTAATTTTATCGTAATTTGGTCTGATCTTATCAAATTCTCATTTTCACTTATTCCAATTTGATTTTAAAAATTAAAGACCAAAAAACAAATTTAGTTTAATTCCATCTACCAGCTCTTAATTACGTACCATACATCTATGGCAAGTTTGTCGTGTCACATGAAGCCTTACAATAGCTATATTTGCTACATTACATTGCTGTATTTTTACGTCAATTTTTTTACAACATAAAATTTGGAAAAACTTATAAAAGTTGAAAGTTGAAACTTATAAAGTAAAATTTAAAAATTTAAAAACGTCTATCACAAAAATTAAAGCATTGAATGAAAAATTTGAAACAAAAATGAGTGTAACAATACGTTAATGGATTGTAATCAATTCCCTATACCGAATAACCTTTTTACTTATCCGATATAATGTAGATAATTCATATATTTTGTAGTATATTATTTATTTTTATTGTTTTGTAGGTCATTAAGAATAAAGATAAAGAAATATGTATTTTTGAGTCATTATAGAAAGAAAAGAACTAATCTTGAAAATATTTTTCAAGACCATAAAATATTTTCCTAAATGGATTGTGATGTATCACTTCGACAAGTGAATCCATAAGGTGATGATATATGAGACTTGGCTCTGTCAATTTGGCAGAATGTTGCACTAGGCAAGCGTATCCGTTGGATTGAGTTAAGTAAAATGTATCGTCTATGCTCATGAACGAAACAAATTACTGACAATACAAGAACAAGTAGTGACTTCAAATTCATCTAAAAAATTAGGAAAAGAGTTAGAAGAATTTTAACTTATAGTAGAAAGTGAAGAATTACAGGGAAGAAAGTTTGTAAATCCAACCAAAATGAAATCAATTCACAAACCCTAATTCCTATCTTACTTGCTTTGTAAAAGAAAATCAGTTTTGCTACTCCTCTTGTCTATAGGTCCTTGAAGTAACTTTGGTTTGTTTTATGTTTTTTTCTTCTAAGCAAAACATGTTTGTTTGTTTCGAGTCTATACTGTAAGGTTTTTATGTCATATTTGCATGTTGATTTGGGGGCATGTTCAAACAATTTTAGAGTTTGTATTTGTTTCTTTATTTTATCACTAAAAGAAAATAAAAGATCCATCACAACCGCTTTTTTTTTTTTCCAAGCAAACAGAAGATGGTGTTGTCATTTTAAAAAGCAAAAATTATTTTGTCTAAATAACTTACTTTGTCCTCTTAAATGCTCAAGTGATTCATGATCAGTACGAATAACGAACTCTTTAGGTTACAAGTAGTGTTGCCAAATAGTAAAATAAGTTATTGTGTGACCTCTTGTATAAGAACAACTCCAATACCTATACCACTCGTATTACATTCAATTTCAAAAGTATTAGTAAAGTTAGATAGTGTTAAAACATCAAACACAATTTTGACTTGATCAAGTCAAAAGCTTTTTGTTGCTCATTACCCCATTTAAAACCAACACTTTTTTCACAATCTCAGTTAGAGGTGTAGCAAAGGTGCTAAAATCTTTGACAAAATCTTGATAAAAACTAGCAAGACCATGAAAGTTACGTACCTCTGTTATTGACCTAGGCGTAGGCCATTCTTTAATAGCCTTAACCTTTTCTTCATTTACCTTAACGCCTTTAGTACTAACAAGATATCTCAAAAATACAAGAGAACTAATGTAAAAAGTACACTTTTTGAGGTTAGCATAAAATTTTTCTCTATGCAAAACACTTAGAACAGATATTAAATATTCATAATGATCATCTAAGTTTTTGCTATAAACTAGTATATCATCAAAATACACCATAACAAATTTGCCAATAAATGCATGCAAAACATGGTTCATAAGTCGTATAAAAGTATCAAGTTCATTAGTTAAATCAAAAGACATAACTAATCACTCATAAAGATCATACTTTATTTTGAATATAATTTTCCACCATTACCTTCACGCATTTGTAGTTGATGATATCCAAATTTAAAATTAATTTTAGAGAATATACTAGATCCTTACAACTCATTTAACATCTCGTCTAACCGAGGAATAAGATAGCAATACTTCATCATAATTTTATTAACTATACGACAACTAATACCATCCTCCACAAACCATCTTTCTTAGGTACCAACAAGAAAAGAATGGCACATATACTTAAGCTTTCTTTTCATACCCTTTAGACATCAACTACTCTCAACTTACCTCTAAAGCTCCTTTATTTCCATGAGATTACTTTGATATACAGGTTTATTTGGAATTTGAGAATTGATAAGCACATAAAAGTGTACGTGCACTAAGGTTTAAATTTTTTATTTTATACTTCAAAGTATGATTAACTCTTTCTATTTATGCATATTTTTAGTCTTTGATGTAAAATTTACTTTGTTTGTAATTTCAGTTAATTTTAGTTTTAATGTAGTGAACGTAAAAAGGCGATAAATTTTTATCTAAGAGAGCTATTAAGGTGAATCTTGATCCATTATAAAGCTAACTCATTGGGCTAAAACGTTTCTGTTTGGTCCAACCATTAATTCAGACTCTAAGTAATATTTTTGAAGCCATCAATCAAGCCCAATTGTTATTTCAATTTAGTCCGATCATGTTTCAATATTCTGTCCATATCTTTTGATAGAAATTTTGGATTGACCTAAGACAAGTGGCAGTTAAAATAAAAGTCAAATATCTATAACTTTTATGTTTACCATGAGAGTTGAATCTTTTATCTTTGAGGTCATCCATGATATTTTTGTGACGGTTGAAATATTTTAACTTTATTTGTTAAACTTTTCAACTTAATTGTCAAATATTTCAACCACCTATTTTGAAATTTAGCTCTCATATTTGCCTATAAATAAGAGGGTTATTTTATTTTTTGAAAATGTAATAGATGCAATGAAATTGGTTTGTAATAAAATTTCATTCTCTTATCTTCATGTCCTTTTCAAATACTAGCTAAAGTTAGGAGGTTGATACTAAGGATGTATGGTATGTTCTTTATATTCCATCTTTGATTTTAATATTAAAGTTCTTTTGATTAATTGCATATTGATGTTTTGAAAAATATTTTTAAGCATTTAAACTCTTTATTTTTATGTAGACATTTGATACATTGAATGCCTGAAAATACTTTCTTTGATTCATTATAGACATATGGCATAAAAAATACTTTGAACATTAAATATCTTAAATGTTTTTTCTAACATATTTTTATCAATTAATTTAAAGACATGGTTTTAATCAAATTTTGATTTTTGAAGAAAATATATTTTTCATGCATCAAACGATTTTCATCTCTCGATTGGGATAACTCTTTAGTTAATCTCAATTGAGTTAAAATAAGGAATCTAGTTTACTATCATCATCCTAAAATATCAATTTTCAAAGCCTTGGTATTTTGATTTGTATTTAATCTTTAATTGGTAATTTTTTTCTTAAAATTGATCCATCATTTATTCTATCTTTGCTTTTGGACTTTTACTATCGGACCTTAGCTTGGACATAACCCAATTAGACTCTTGAAAAAAAACACTCCTTATAGATATGGCACTTGGACTGTGAAACTCGTCCCTTAGTATTTGGGCATAATAGTAAATCCCTCAAGAGTGTTCGTGCATAACATTGTGTTTAGGATATGCACGAGAGGGAATGAAACTTAAAGAGGATGTCTTGGATAAGATTGTGGTGTAGGATATGAG
>JAVXUL010147248.1:0-14394 GCA_035590515.1 Trichilia minutiflora
CTACACGGCCTCTCACTAGGTCCGTGCTAGGCTACCTCAACACTCACCTGGGGTTCACATCATGGTGAACTCTCTTCTAGGCTACCATTAATATAGATTTTGGGAATTCATATAAATATAATATTAATTAATGAGTTAATTAATACTATTAGTTATTGGTTTCTTTAATGGTTAACGAAATCTATTAGTAACTAAGGGTAATTTGATCATTTTATAAAATTTATGGATTTGTCATTTTGATAATTATTAATGGACCTTTTAGTAAATTATAATTTTTAGATATTTATAATTAATTAATTTTTGTTTTAATTATGAAAATACTTAGTTGGCAAGTATTAACAAAATTGTATTTATCTTTGTATTTAATATTAATAAAATGTGTATTTTGGCAAATTATGAATGGCCCAAGTATGTCAATTTGATTGGTTATAACTTTAACAATTATCATTCATTAAAATATAGAAAAATAAAACAAGTCATTGTCTTCTTCATTGGAGTATCATTCGGCCATGAATGGAATAAATGAAAAAATTGCTTTTCTATAAAAGTTTCCATGAGAAAATGATTTCTTCAAGCTTCTATGGTGCTTGGATGGTGTAGATTGAAGAGAGGAGATGTTTTCTACCTTCTTCGTCATATCCATGCATGAAAGGTCGGGAAAAATTAAAACCCTAACCTATATTTACATATATGTTGATGTATATAGAAATATATGTTCTAGGTTTTTGGAAACTTAGAAAATTTATTTTTGCATGTCACTAGGCCATAAGAACCAACAGATGGATGTATCCATTTGAGAGATTGTCCATAATCGTAATCATCTAAAAGATTGCATAGCCAAATGTTATATTTTCGAAGAAACAATAGAGTTTTATGCAGAATATTTAACAAATATAGAAGCAATTGGAAATCTAGCTGGCCAAAGGAATAAAATATTAATTGAAAGGCCTTTAACTTCTGGACAAATGTTTCATGTTGATAATGACTTGTTGGATTAATCACACAATTATATATTGCATAACATTGCAGACATTCAACTATATATTGAGTAAAAAATCAAATATTATATTTCTTTATTAATTAAATATATCTATATCTTAGATATTGATAACTTGTTTAAATTAGTTATTTGATTTGTCATCTATCCAATGAGCATATGATATGGCTAAAAATGCAAAACCCCTGTCAATCCATAAAAATGAAATAGTTGCAAGATAATCACAATCATGCATTCATACATTGATTGGAAGATAAAGTAAGCATGTTAGAACATTGTATTTTACAATTTTTTATATAACTTTACTAAAACATTATCAAGATTTGACATATAGGTAACAAATATGATGAACAATGGTAAGCCAATGTTAGAGTTAGTTAAGTGGTTGGCATAAAGACCTCGACCAACTATTGTCAAATATTTAGGATATCTAATAATTGGTTATCACTATCTATCTAAAGATCATATAATAATCGAATTACTCAAAATAGTGACATTTGTGTAGTAGCACAGACAATGTGAATTTTTAGTGCTAAAGATAAATATCCTGTTTGGGTAAAAGGTGAGGATGACATGTGGAGGTTCTCCAAGCAACGTGTGATAAGCTTACCTCTAGAAAACACCTAACCCTGAGGACTTCTCACTCCTGATCCCAAGAACCCCTCGCACCTAAAACAGAGAACAATCAGTTATGAGGAATCTTCGCCCCCAATCTTAAGGATTCCTCACTCTTAACCCAGGAGATGTTCAACCCCAAAGACTCCTCGCTCTCAATCTCGAGGACTTTTTACCCTCGATCCAAAAGATGTTTAATCCCGAGGACTTCTCATCCCTGGTCCAGAAGGCTCTTAATGTTAATATAAAAATGAGAATGCTTAAAAGGGCATAAAAAATCTTGTAACCTGAAGCGGCTCCCTACCATAAAAGCCATCTGTCTCATCGTCCGCTGAATTTTAGATGATGTGATAGTGACAGGACCTACAACCCTTCAGTCTGATAGCGCAACTTTTAAATGAATATATCTAGCACACTACCCAAGAGCAAACAATCCCATCATTCCCATTTTTCGATGCCAAGTCAAATCTAAAAGTCTCCTAGGAGCCCTATAAAAGGGGGATGAACCACAATAAAAAGGGATTTTGGTCAATTATCTCTCAACTTAATCTCTTTCATTTACTAAGCTTTTTCTCTCTTTTTCCTTCACCTTCACCGACTTAGGCATCGAAGTTTTCCTGTCAGAAAACCCTCACAGCATTACTTCTAGAGTGTTATTATTTTGCAAGGAGTGCTAGGCAAAACTCAGCCACATCACAGCCATTCTACTCACTAGCTTATTCTTCATTGGTGTTAAGACGTCATCGGATATTTTGTGCATCAATATCTAGCATCGTCTGTAAGAAGTGAAAGGAAAGTTATTTGCCTTATCATCTGATAAAAGGAAAAAGGGTGAGAAAGTTTGAAGATTCTGAGACCTCGGAAAATGGCAGAATAAAGACAAGAAACAGAAAGTTCCAACTCTAGAGAAAGCAATGCATGCGGAGAGGAAAGGGCCTCACTAGTGCGTAATGAGCGCAGCAATCCACCCCTTACTCACAGGCCCCAGTCAGACAATGAGTACATGACGAGGTTCCTGGCAAGGAGAGTAAAGGCGTTGGAGAGAGAGCTCCTGGAGATCAGACGACAAATGACCAGGAAACCCGTCCATTCCAAAAAGGAGAGAGCACAGTTTTCTCCTGGAGAGCAAGAGAGTCAAGTCCCCTACAGCGATAGTACTGAAGGAAACCGAAGAGTAGCAGGAACGCCTGTCCGAGCACCTAGGCCCCAGATGACTACCATACAAAAAAAGAAGGCCAATATGGTAGAAAAGTTAGTAGAAAAACATTATATTCCTCAAGGCATCAATACCCCTTTCAAAATCTATGAGGGTTATGAACGAAGAAAAGGAAATACAGGCAAAGAATCAGGCACGATGAACAGGTCAAGACTAGAACTTAGCTTGACCCCTATCGATATGAGGTTCTACTTGAATGAGAAGCACGCTCACAAAAAGGAAGAAGCAACAGCAGCTAGTAAGAAGGAGGTAGAGGATTATGTAAGGAGAATGTTATATGAGATGGGTACACAGAAGGTGGCTAAGCTAGGAGAGAATCTGGGAACTGAAAACCCCCATGACTCTATATTCACGTCCCCTCTTTCAAAAGAAATCCTGGCATTATACCTTCCCAGGAAATTCAAGATGCCACAACTGACTCCTTATATTGGGAGGAGCGATCCTTCCCTGCACGTAGACATATTCAGAGAAATTATGACAATTTAAGGTTTGATCGAGCTGTAAATGTGCAGACCCTTCCCTATAACACTAAAAGAATCATCCAGGCATTGGTATAAGAACCTGCCATCAACCAGCATCAGCAGTTTCAATCAACTGATGTCGCTTTTGAGAATAAGTTCAAGGTAGCTATCGCCACAAGCCAAAACTTAAGCATCCTATTGTTAATGTGTCAGGGTCTTGGAGAAACCCTAAAGGATTTCATGAGAAGGTATCATGAGGAAGTCATAGAGCTGGGTGTGTACCATCACCCTCTAGCGTTGGAGGGCTTAAAGCTAGAAAGACCCTAGCATGCCATTCATCGATGAATGGTGGACACCTATGAGATAGTCAAGATTGAACTACTAGATAATATAAAGATAGAAGGAGAAATGCTTTTGAGGATGAGGGAAGAAGGCCTACCAACCCCAGCTAGACTCAAACCTGAGACAGAGCATAATGACGACCCTTTGATGAAATAGCAATGTTTTTGCTTAGAGTCATAAAGAATTGCCAGGAATAGACCCTAGCATCATGACCCATCGATTGGCGAATAATTCGGCTCATAAACTGGTACGACAAAAGAGGAGGGTCTTTAACACTAAAAGGTAAAGTGCCATCCGAGTTGAGGTTGACAAGTTGCTCAGGGCCTGCTGCATTAGGGAAGCTAAGTACCCTGACTTGTTGGCAAAAGTGGTCATGGTCAAAAAGGTAATGAAAATTGATGGATATGCGTTGACTTTATCAACCTTAATAAAGCTTACCCTAAGAACAGTTTTCCTTTGTCCCAAATCTATCAACTGGTAGATTCAACTATCAGACATGAGCTATTGAGTTTCATAAACGCCTTCTCAAGATATAATCAAATTTTGCTCCACCTCCCTAATCAAGATAAAATGGCTTTCATCATCAATTAGGGCCTGTATTACTATTAAGTCATGTCATTTGAGTTAAAAAATGCTGAGGCCACCTTTCAAACGTTGGTAAATAAGGTGTTCAACCACTGCTAGGGAGCTTTATAGAGTTCTATATGGACGACATGATTGCAAAGTCCATTAAGGCTGCCAACCATGCTTTTGATATAGAACAAGCATTCTCCCTCCTTCGAAAGTATAACTTGAAGCTAAATCCCAAAAAGTGTACTTTTGGAGTCAGGTTGGAAAAATTCTTGGGATTCATGGTCAATGAAAGAGAGATCGAGGCCAACCCATAGAAAGTCATGGCCATAATAAACCTCAGAACTCCTAGGACTCTGAAAGAACTCCAGAACCTGACTAAAAGGTTAATAGCCCTAAGCCGTTTTATTTCAAGAGTCACTGACAAGTGTTTTTCATATTTCAGGGCTGTAAGAAAAAGTAAAGGAATGGTGTGGACGAGGAATGCGAGCAATCGTTTTAGAATCTCAAGACTTACCTGTCCACAACCCCACAACTAGTCAGCCTTTCACAGAATAAGACCCTGTACCTTTACCTTGTGATTAGCGGGCATCTTGTCAGCTCAGTACTTATGAAAAGAGACTCACAGGGAGTTTAAAGGCCAATTTATTATATAAGCAAAGCCTTATTAGGTGCCAAAACCTGGTATTCACCAATTAAAAAGTTAGCCTTGGCTTTCATTATTGTAGCTCGTAAGTTATGCCCATACTTTCAAGCTTATCTTATAGCAGTGCTCACTAACCAGTCACTCAGGTAGATACTGCACTGATCAGACCTGTCAGAAAGGCTTGTCAAATGGTCAATAGAGCTTAGCGAATTCGACATCGAATTTCAACTATAAAAACCCATCAAGGGATAGGCCCTAACAGATTTTATAGTCAAATAGACGATAGCAAAAGTATTAACTATTTTACGACCCTTGACAAGCCAGCCTAACATGATAAAGGAAGACCATCCCGTTCAAATAACTCGCCTCTCTGGAATCTACTCATAGACGGGTTATGGAATGAAAGTGGAGGCAGAGCCGATATTATCTTGATAGGTCCAACAAAGGAAGAGGTTATGTATGCACTTTGATTTTTTTTTCTATAACTAAGAATAAGGAGATCAAAATACACACCCTTATCATAAGTAGTGACTCTCAACTCCTGTTGAACCACGTGAGCAAAACCTGTCAAGCTTGGGAGGAAAACACAAAGGCTTACCTTTTGAGGATCCTCCAACTGATCAGTCAATTCAATAAGGTGAAAGTACAAAGAATTCCTCAATCTAAAAACTATCAGGCCACGCCTTATCAAAGCACACTTTAACTTTTACGAGAAGAATTTTGAAGATAATCCCAATAAAAACTCTGAGCCAGAAGAACACCCATCCACCAAAGGACAGCCAAATGTTGATGACTCTGAAGAAATTGAGCACCCAGATGGATCTTATCTAGAATGATCTTGAAGAGGATGTGATACCCCCTGATAAGGATGAAATCCTCAGAATTAAGAGGAAGGCTATCAGGTTCACCATAATAGAAGGAGTACTCTATAAAAGGGGGATTAGTGCCCCTTACCTAAGGTGTCTAGGACCATAAGAAGCCCGAGAAACACTAGAAAAGATGCATCAAAAAACCTGTGAAAATCATAACGACAGCAGGAATCTAGTTCATCGAGTATTAAGGCAAGGATACTTTTGATCGATAATGAAGGAAGATGCTTATGACTTGGTTCAGAGATGTCATGTTTGCCAAGTTCATAAGGACATCCCACGACAACCCCCTGAGAACTTGACTATCATATTAAGCCCATAACCCTTTACTCAATAGGGGCTCGACCTGATAGGTACCTCCCTAATGCCTAAGCTCAGGCTAAATATGCCATTATAGCCATTGATTACTTCACCAAATGGGTAGAAGCCGAGCCCTTATCCAAAATTACAGAAAAGAATATAATAGGTTTCATTCGAAAGAATATCCTTTACCGACATGGCATCCTCAGCGTATTGATCGCTGACAATGGAAAGCAATTCGACAACAAGGGATTAGAAGATTTCTATAGCAATTAGAATATAGATTTGAGGCTTGCTTCCCTGGCTCATCCTAAAGCGAATGGGCAAGTAGAGTCCACCAACAAAATCATCAAAAAACTATTAAAGAAAAAGTTGGGAGAGCAGAAAGGAGCTTGGACAGAGGAGCTCTCGGAGGTTTTATGGGCATATCGAATGATAGTCAAGGTGGTTACTGGAGAGACCGCTTACTTTTGGGGTCTTATGGGTTTGAAACAATGATTTCCATAGAAATGGACATACCAACCTTCCGTACCCTCCACTTTGACGAAGAGGGAAATCAATAAGTCATGCATCTTGAGCAAAACTTATGAGAAGAGTCAAGAGATTTGGCCTTAATAAGGATGGCTGACCTTCAACAAAAAGTATCACGAGCTTACAATAAAAGGGTCAAACTGAGATCCTTCCGAGAAGGAGACCTGGTACTCAAGAGGGTTACCCTTAATACGTGTGAGGCAACTGAGGGATCTTTTAACGCTAACTGGGAAGGTCTCTATTAGATAGTTCGAGCAAGAACATATAAGTTAGGCTGACGACGGTAGTATTTTGAATAAGGCTTGGAATGTAAAAATGTTGATAAAATACTACCCCTAAGAATGGCCACCTTTTTATAACATTTGCTTGTAATCCAATTCTGCCTTATAATCTCTCTTGTTTATAATAAAAAATAGCATTTTTATATTATAACATCTTCCCAAGTCTCTACTTTGGTTGTAGCATAATTCTTCTAGTACCTCGGTTGGCTTTTGAACCTTAAAATCTCTGGGTAGTAGTTACCGAATTATAGTCGAGCCTTCACCTAGTACCTTGATTGACTTTTGAACCCTAAAATTCTCAGGTAATAGTTGAGCTTTCTCTTAGTGCCTCGATTTTACCGAGCACTAGTTGAGCCTTCTCCTAGTATCCTAGTTGACTTTTGAGCCCTAAAATCCCCGGGTACTAGTTGAGCTTTCTCCTAATACTTTGGTTTACTCGGGCAACCTTCTCTTAGTACCTCAATTGGCTGAAGCCCTAAAATCCCTAGGTACTAATTAAGCTTTCTCCTAGTGTCTCAATTTTATCGGACACTAGTCGAACTTTCTCCTAGTACTCCAATTGGCTTTTGAGCTCTAAAATCCTCTGGTACTAGTTGAGCTTTCTCTTAGTATCTTGGTTTACTGGACACTAGTCGAGTCTTCTCCTTGTACCTAGATTGGCTTTTGAGCCCTAAAATCTCTAGATACTAGTTGAGCTTTCTCCTAGTGCCTTAGTTTTACTGGGTACTAATCGAGCCTTCTCCTAGTATCCCGATTGGCTTTTGAGCCCTAAAATCTTTGGGTACTAGTTGAGCTTTCTCTTAGTGTCTCGATTTTATTAGACACTAGTCGAGCCTTCTCCTAGTATCCTGGTAGGCTTTTGAACCTTAAAATCCTCGGGTATTAGTTGAGCTTTCTTTGTGTCTCAGTTTTATCAAGCACTAGTCAAGCCTTCTCCTCTTACCCCGGTTGGCTAAAGCCCTAAAATCTCTGGGTACTAATTAATTTACCGAGCACTAGTCGAGCCTTCTTCTAATACCCTAGTTAACTTTTGATCCCTAAAATCCCCAAGTAGTAGTTGAGCTTTCTCCTAGGGCCTCAATTTATCGGACACTAGTCGAGCCTTCTCTTAGTATCTCGGTTGGCTTTTGTGTCCTAAAATCCTCTGGTACTAGTTGAGCTTTCTGTTAGTGCCTCGATTTTATCAGGCACTAGTCAAGCCTTCTATCCCGATTGGTTAAAGCCCTAAAATCCCCGGGTACTAGTTAAACTTTCTTCTAGTGCCTCAATTTATCTGGGCACTAGTCGAGCCTTCTCCTAGTATCCCAATTGACTGAAGCCCTAAATCCTTGGGTACTAGTTAAGCTTTCTCCTAGTACTTCGATTTACCTGAACACTAGTCGAGCCTTCTCCTAGTGCCTTGGTTCTCTCGGGCATTAGTCGAGCTTCCTATTAGAATCAATCCTAGATTTCCTAGCACTAGTCGAGTCCTCACCTATGGAGATCCTAGTGAAGACTTTACCCCCGAATCAATTGAGGGTAAGACCCTTAGCACCCAGTGACTTGTTTACCTAACGAGTTTATATTCAGATGGTAACCAAACATTGAAAGCGCTAAAAATTTTGATATATAAAGGCAAGAGCATAAAGAAAAATCCTTGGTTTTCATTAATGGTGAATGGATAAACACTTTAGTTTACACTGATTGAATCAAAAAAAATGGTTCTACTATACAGGCCAGGCCCTCAAAGGAGCTTGGACAAAGAATAAAGTGTACAAAAATGTAGATATACAAGTATACCCTAAGTATAATTATCTATGTATACGTTAAGGATCCTTGATAAGATCCAGAAGAGGGTTTTCCTCCTCTCTTTCTTTACCAGAGGATACCTTAATAGAGGTCACCTCAGCATGGGATGTATGAGGGGCTCCCTCATCATTTGCCCCTGAGGCCTGGGGTGTCTGTCCCTCGGAACCCATAACATCTGCCTCAAAGGGCCTGTCTGTTGTAAAAGCATTGGGAGGGTCTTTGGTATTAGGCCTCTATTCATTGGCAATCTTAACATCAACTAGAGAGGCAGTTTCAGGAGGAATATCTTCTACTGACAGCTGTGAGGTCCCTGGAATCTCATGGCCTAGCCGATCGAATTACCAATGAAGATCCATTTCAGGGTATTTTTAGATAAAGAGCCGACTATTCAGATCCACGCCGTCATTGACCCTCTGGTCATAGCTAGACTCTAATTGAGCCAGCCTCGCCCCCATTCCCTTCTTCAAGCTCTCCAAAGACCTCTGCACCTCTTTAAGCTATTCATCCAAGGTGCGATGCTCAGCCAAAAGATGCCCATATTAATCCTCTACTCGATCAGCATCCGCTAATATTATTGAAAGATGCTCTTTTAGCTGAGTCTCTTCTGTCTTCAGAGATTGATACATCTCATTCAGCTTATTATGTTTGCTAGTTAATTCCAGCGACATTCTCTCTAATCGCTCATTCTTTGTGGATAAGATACTAATCCTGATTTCAGTATCCGAAAGTCAGGAGGTCAGGCTCACCTCCTCCATGCCCCATCAAGATTTCTCTTCTTCCAAAGCAAAAATCCTGGCTATCAGATCTGTTTTTTTCTTAGTTGCCTCCTCTTAAACCATAGCAATCCTCTCCTAAGCCCTCCTCTGTAGGTTTTCACTGTTCTGATGGTGTTTTCCCTGAAGTTGTTTATATTTTTTAGATCGTCAATAAATAGATCCAGCATCAAGGCATTTTACACAAAAGAAAAAACAAATCAGCGTTAATACCATGCTCGAGTTGCTAATTACAAAGCTACAAAACTCATAAATAACAGAAGCTTACTCTATGAGCATGAATGAGCATATAGTTAAGGGATTCCTTAAAAGACACATTCATCATGGTCTCCCCTCTACTCAATAAAATCACTTCCCAAGCCGAGTTCAACAAAAGGAGGAGGTGACCAAACTCCTCCCTCTTTCCCTCTAGGATCTCCTCCAACAAAACCCCCTCCATATCTTTACCCTCCCTAGAGGGAAGCTTACCGTCCTCCTTGTCCTCCGGAGACAAATTCTTTTTCCCTTTTTCGGAATCTTGATTTACCCCCGAACCCAAGGCCCCATCCTAAGCAGTAGTCTTCCTCGATTTTGATCGACCCTTTTAACCATGCTCAAGAGCTATTAGGGTACCCGACCTTAGTACCTTAAGTTTTAGTATACCCTCCCCACGATCCGGGATCTTTGTTGTTTGATTGCTTATTGGGGGAGGTGGGGGGCCAAATTTCTACTTCTTCTTAGCCTCAGTATTATACTCCATCGATCGTTTTCCCTTATCTTTTGTTAGGGGTGGGTCGCCCCCCCCGGGGAGGCCTGTTTTGATCCTCAACAGTCTCCCTGATTAAGATGCCCTTTTTTTTGGGTGCTAATTCTTTTTTCCTCCCTTCTCGAGAGCCTTCTTTTGGACCTCAGTCGTAGTAGGCCCCTTCCTTTTATCACCAAGGGCCTTGGTCTAACGAACAGAGGTCTTTATGCCCTCAGATACCCCTTTTAAGAGCAGCTTCTTCAGAATGTTGGCTGCTCTCTACTTCTTGCCACCCTGGGATGCTCCAGTCCCTGAGGATGCAAGAACAACGTAGTTAAAACCTCTCGGGTGAACAAGAATAACGCTCAAAGATTTAAGCTGAGGTACCTTGACTCAGTCGAGCTCTCGTCTTATTGAGCTCGCTTCTCAACACTAAACGAGACACTAGGCTCGACCTTTTTAAGCTACTCTTATTAAGGAGTACCTTGACATCTGTAATTGGCAGACTAATGAACTGTCTACAACACTGGTTGGGATGTCCGGTTGCTCCTTTCCCAAATCTATAGCAAAAAATATGTCAGCAATTATGATCCATATGTAAGAATATCATAGTAAGTTATCATACACATACTGTCTCCTGGAAGGATGAAAAAAAGGGCTGATAGGGCACTCAACCCAACGCTCGTGCAATAAACTAACAATCCTTCTAGCTCTTGTTGCTAAAGGGGTTGCCCTTCACCTTGGACTAATACCCCAGGCGAATGGACAGGAAATACCACTCGGGATATTGGCTGGTATTCCTTCTAAGAGAATATAAGAATAGTACCTCATTAGAATTCAGGGCAGGGCTTTGCTGATCGGTCTTTAATATAAATGGGCCGCTTAGAATTCTCCAGTTATTCAATATAAACTAGTAAGGAGGGATCCCGAAACCTTCGAAGATCTTGAGAAAGTATCTCTGCATGAAGACCTGAACACCCAATAGCAGGTGTTCTTCATTCACCGCTATCTTCCTTAGTGCAAGAGTGCTCGAGATCTCATAGGCCAATGACACCCTCAGTTGTACGCTGTTTGGGATATCGAAGGCCTGTCTAAAGGCATACAAATCCACCTCGCTAATCATGAAAGGGTACTAATTTACATTATTTGATCCTCTGGCACAAGCCTGCTCGTAGGGATTCCCACTATCATCCCCCTTCTCTTGAGTATTAATCAGAATCACGATGAATCCAGGCCAGCATAAGTCGCATCAGAGAGTTTATCTCTGTTGGCTATCTTTGTGATTTAAAAGCAAGCATTGAAAGAAGAAGAAAGTCTCTATTTAAATCATGAACACTAAAATGCAAACACCTGCAAACATGAAGAAAAACAAAAATAGAGGCAAACCACAGTGAGATAAAGCAGGAAAAAAAAAGATAGAGTAATACCTAAGAAGTCCAAAAGTGATAATGACAAGATAGAATGGGGGCTATTTATAAGGAGAAACCTTAAATCTCAACTGTTAATCTGTTGATTAATTCCCCAGATTTCTGCAACCTTCAGCAGGAAGAAAACCACCAGTCTTCAACCAGAGAACACCACCTGTTGTTTACTTCACAGCACCACCACAATACTCACACAGAAAGTATACGAAACAAAGATGAAGTAGAAAGAAAAATAAGAACAGCTTGCTGATTGTAAATGAAAAGAAATGTGAACACACGAGAGAACTTTATCCAAGAGAAAAATGGCTTCTGTTATTGCTTAACTTTTTCACACGTACAGAATTTACAGAAGCAAATGTATATATTGCAGAATTCAACTCAGCTCTATTTTAAAGAACAAGAACCAGAATCAAGAATAAGCTCCTCCAAGAACAAGATTTCAAGAATCGACTTTCTTGATTCTTGAATACCAGAAAATTAAAACTCTTCTCTCCAAATGACTAAAGCATCCTCGGACTCTTCCAGCTTATTTCCTCTGCACGTGACCATTGACTGTTTTATTGGAGCAATATTCAACACATGATATAAGGATAGGACCAGAACAAAATCAATGAAGATTTGTACCATATATAATTGAATACCTCACTTTTTTGCATGAGCCAAGCATTTTCGCCAGATCTATAAAACCATACTCTTTCGTACAATCTAAAAGCAAAAGTCAGAAACACAGATTTGTTCGTTACATTATAAGGCAAAATGGCATTGGAAAGTCACCAAATGAACCAACCTGGGCTCTAGTGGGAGTGGCAAGGTCCTGCGTGATCAGCTTGCTATTTTCTCCAGGTTTAACAGACTTGACGACAGCAAACTGCAACAAATTAAAAAACTCACCATAACCAAAAGTTATAAGAAACCATAATTTTGTAAAATTAAATCAATAATTGAATGATTCATGATGCTTTCAATCAATTAACATCTGCCATACATTCTTTTGTAATCTTGTTGCAATTCGAAATCCCTAAACTATGACTGGCAGGAGACAAAGCTGGCCTTATCTCCTAAGCTTGTTATTGAAATGAATAACTTTCACTATCTATTTTATATGGATTATATAAATGCATAAGAGACATAGACACACAACTGCTAATGTAATGCACCTTAAACCATTTAAACTGAGAAATCGGATTTAATATCTACAAAGATTCATACCTAATTCATAAACAATATGTTTATATAACTATAGAGCCGATGAAATTCAAAATAGGCTACATTGCCTATTTATATACTGACCCTGCATGACTGGACCCAACCCTAGTGACTGCACTCCAAGATCCTACTTCATTTGTCTGCCTTTCATACAATAGTTAAGGTACCTACAAAACTGAATTTGGAAAGACTTAGTGAGTAGATCAAAACATACATGAGACTGTCATCATATATGTGTGTATATATCTATTCATATCTATACATATTTATCATAAACATAAAGAGCATATACCTTACCATAATTGATTCTGTGAAACAAAGTATGTTCATTCATTGTAAACATCATGTCTGTATTTGCATGTGTATGGCATATGTATTGTAAACATTTATCATAAGCATGATCTCATATGTATTTATATATCATGTACATATGTTTGTGTGTGTATATATATATATGTCATGTCTCTAGTCCATATTCAGGGCTACGCACTTTATCGGATAGAGAGACAAGTCTGGTCTATGCCCTTAGCGGCACCCTTTTTGTCGGGTAGAAGGACAAATCTGTATAGTATGCACATATCATGTCTGGTCCATCTCCAGGGTATGCACTTGATCGAACAGAGGGATGGTCCATGCCAAAGGCTACGCACTTGATCAGATAGAGGGACAATCATATCTGGATCTATGGATCAATACTGTGGCACACACATATGCATACGATCATAATCATTAAAAAGAAATAATGAAACATACAAAAATTTCACTCACATAAAATTTTTATACATACAATCTCCTAGCATGTACATAACACTTGTCTCATAGAAGATTTTGACATCATTTATACAATATACATAGTAAGCTGTCTCTTAGTCTCTTAATCCTGTGTTAGTTATACTATATTTTCATTCTTTCGAGAACTAACTTTTAACGCTTTCGTATTCATTTCATGTTAACATACATCCTCAACTAAAGCATAAAGCTTGATTAATCATATCATATGAAGAGAACACATATCCAAACAACTACATTAGGCCTTCTCCAAGTCTTAATCCCATATATCGCATCAACACTTTCCAAGGTTCTCGATAACACAACACATCCTTTCCATACATATAATTCTAATCATGAGCATAATTATAAACATCACATTTAAAAGAATAAAGAGAATATAATTATGTCACTCCCAACACAAAATTATAAACATTGCCTATGTCTACCACAAACAAGGGACCATCCCGATCACTATACAACACGTCTAACCATTGCCTCCTCGTTATGCTCATATTCTAGTTTATAATGCCCTAATACAATAAAATGTAACCTTTTCAAGAACAGCCATAGAGTCATTAACACAAGGAAGCGAAAAAAGGATAAAGGCATATTCACTTGATACCAAGCATGCTATAAAAAAACAAAATATCTGAGATGCAACTTATGGGTCCCAAGATTAACCCCACCAATGTTGTCATCACTGTACTCATTTTTTACGTACACATGTGTCATTCATGATTAATATAAATCAAAGTCCATAGGTAAATCATATCACAAAGTTCACAAACTCATATCCACATGCACATGTGCTATGCATTTACAATCATTTACAACATATCGGATCATCATAGAATTCATACATGTTAGAAGCATTATAGAT
>JAVXUL010147258.1:0-14393 GCA_035590515.1 Trichilia minutiflora
TTTTGGGGGTGAAGGGTTCTTTTAGATTGATTGAATTTAGGTTTGGGAACAATCTTTGAAACGGAGGTGATCTAAACTTTGATTCTAGGTTGTTGCCGTATCATGTAAAGTATAATAAATCAAAAAAAATAATTTTTAGTTTTATATTTATATTTGTCAAATTTTTGAAAAATATTTATAAATATAAAATTATAAATTAAATTTTTTCTATGAAATATTATAGTCTTTCAATAGTTTAAATAAAATATTTAAATTATTTTTATTTAATTTTTAAGAATGAAATAAAATTTTTATAAATATAAATTATAAAATAAAAATAAATTCATAAATTTTTATAAATATTTTAATTTAATTTTTAAGTATTAATTTATAATTTTTTCATTAGAAATATAAAAAATAAAGTATTGAAATTATAAATTAATTTTTAGTATTTTTAAAAATTTAATTATTTTAATTTAAAATTTTATACTATCAAAATTAAAAATTTATTAATAAAAATTAAGGATTTATACGATAAAAATATATATTTATTTTTAATAAAAATTTATATTATTTTTTAAATAATATTTGATAAAAATATTTATTATAAATAGTTTAAAAAATAATAAAAGATTTTTGTTTTAAATTTTTTTTAAAAAATATTTTTTTTTTTGAAAAGCTATGCGAATAAATTTGTCATCCACCCATAATATGATATAGTGAATTTATTGACCGACTATTGTCTCGACAGGATGACGTCATTGTTGACATAAGAAGAACCCAGCTGCCGTTGCTTACACCATCTCCATCGTCACTCAAACGACTTCATCTCCTAACGACTCCATTCCTAAGTCCTCCGTTGTCTCTCTCTTTCTATTTTTTTTCTTTTTTCTTAAAAGAAAGAAATTCTTGTACCTCTGGTTACTGTACCCATTGAAAACGACATATGAAATTTCGCGTTACAGTGACATGTACACGTTTTACTTCTGGGTCATGGCGGTCATTTCATTCCTCAATTCAATTCACTAATTTTATTGTTATCCCTTTTCCTCTCGTCTTCTCTTAGCTTTCTCTAGTCTACACATTACAACTAATCTATGCTGTTTCTTTCTTTCTTAAATTACCTCTGTTTCTTGCTCTGTATTACTTTGTACTGTGTGAGCTGTTTTGTTAAGTCGTTTGTTATTTGGTAGATCTGATAGAAGCTGGAAAATTTGTGTTTTGTGTTGTTTTCTGTAATTAATTTAGAAATAATGTTTTTTTTGAATTTTTTAGATTTGATGTTATGGTTTTTCTGGGATTTTTTGATTTATTATGTTAATTAGATGGCTATGGAAATTCAAGATGATTGTTTCAATTTCTGTAATATGGTAAAACCAATGTTTGCAAGAATTTCTCTTTCTGATTTCCAATTTTGAGTCTTCTAGGTCACTAGTACTTCATAGTTGCACTGGTATATAATTTCGAATTTGATAGCAATTTTACCCTCATATAATTTGTGAATACTTATCTTGTATAGGTATTTTCTACTAATATCCCATATAGAAATTCTGTTTTTTGAGAGTTATAAGATTGTTAAGTTTGCTGATTAATTGGAGTAATTCCAGTTCATATGTTTTAAGTGTTTTGTTTCTCTGGCTTCATTTAAGCTTATATTCCTTGAATTACTAATTAAGTAGCTTTGCAGAGAGACTTCTAGGAAACGATGATTCTTTGTTTCTTCAAGCTTCATAATCCATAGCATAAATTCGTTTGTAGTTTCTATATGGCTAATTCAACTGAACCATCATCATCTTTGAGCTTTACCTCCTCGTCACATCTATCAAATGGATCAATCAGTTACAATATATCCTCCTCTTCAGCCCCTGAGTCTGGGCATAATCTTGAGGTAATAAGTCTAAGCAAGCTTAGTTCTAGTTTGGAGCAACTCTTGGTTGATTCCACCAGTGATTACAGTGATGCTGAAATAATTGTTGAGGGCAACCCAGTTAGTGTCCATCGATGTATTTTGGCTGCTAGGAGTAAGTTTTTTCATGAGTTATTTAAACGTGAGAAGGGATCGATTGATAAGGAAAGAAAACAAAAGTATCGTATGAGTGAGTTGTTGCCTTATGGCAAGGTTGGATATGAAACCTTTTTTATTTTCTTGAGCTACCTGTATACTGGGAAGCTGAAGCCTTCTCCAATGGAGGTGTCTACTTGTGTTGATAACTTATGTGCCCACGATGCATGTAACCCTGCTATTAATTTTGCAGTGGAAATGATGTATGTGTCATCTATATTTCAAGTGCCGGAATTGGTTTCACTTTTCCAGGTCAGTATGCTGTCTTTACGCTGGTTATTGGTTACTTTTATTGAGCAAATTTAGCAATTCATTAAACATACGCCCTAGGTATAGTTTAGTGGTTGCAATGACGTGATTTTACTAGGTTTACTTGCTCATAGTTTATTGTTCATGATGGAAGAGGCAAAGTTCGACTTATATTTTTTACAGTATCAATATGGAGCCACAGAAAATGTAATATATGAGATTGAATTGCTCTATTACAGTATCCACCGACTATCACTTATGAACTGTCTACAGGATCAGTTCTCTGGTCACCCAAAAATATCTTTTGCATATATTCTTATCAAATTCATGATATATTTTTCTGTTTTAGCTGCATGGTTAGAGGATGCTAACTCCTTCTGTAGCAGAGGCTCATTTATTAGGTCTAGGCCAAATCATTGTTGTTAACATCTTTTTCTCCTTTCTAGTGCTAAATAATTTCCTACTTCCTATTTGTGATTGGTCTACATGATTGACCACTGTTTATCGTTACATTTATGGAGATTAAGTTATGTACATATAAGGTTTTGAGATTTAAACTTTGGAACTTAAATGTGATGGAGTGATTTTTTTTTTTTTTGCATTCTTCAGCAACTATATGAAGAGCCATTGTGCATTTTAGTTTGTTATCCATGTACGCCATATTTACATTTGCGGACACCAAGAAAAAATTACAATGATATCTATGTATTTGCAGCGACGTCTCCTTAATTTTGTCGGGAAAGCTCTTGTAGAAGATGTTATTCCAATCCTTTTGGTTGCCTTCCACTGTCAATCAAGTCAGCTTCTTGCTCAATGTGTTGACAGAGTAGCACGTTCTGATCTTGATAGTATCTGCATTGAGAAAGAGCTTCCCAGTGAAGTTGCAGAAGAAATTAGAATGCTTCGCCTCAAGAGTATTCCTGAAGATGAAGATAATACAATTACTGTAGACCCTTTGCTCGAAAAAAGAATCAGGAGAATACACAAGGCTCTAGACTCTGATGACGTTGAACTTGTGAGACTTCTGTTGTCTGAGTCTGATATAACCTTAGACAAAGCCAACGCGCTCCATTATGCTGCAGCATATTGTGATCCAAAGGTGTTGTCTGAGGTTCTTGGCCTTGGATTGGCTGATGTTAACCTTAGAAATTCTCGGGGTTACACAGTTCTCCATATTGGTGCAATGCGCAAGGAGCCATCTGTAATAGTGTCACTTCTGACTAAAGGAGCTTGTGCATCAGATTTAACTTTGGATGGGAGAAGTGCTGTTACTATCTGTCGGAGATTGACGAGGCCAAAAGATTATCTCGCAAAAACAGAGCAGGGAAAAGAAACAAATAAAGACCGTATATGCGTTGATGTTCTAGAGAGAGAAACGAGGAGGAACCCAATGGCTGGTGATGCATTGATCACTTCCCAAACATTAGCTGATGATCTGCACATGAAGCTTCTTTATCTAGAAAACAGAGGTATTATTCTGCATGTGAGAATTTTGGTTTATATTCTCTTGAAATGTTTGAAGACATTAGTAATAAAGTGGTATACCAAATAGAATATGCAAAGCTGAAGTGATTATTATGTACAATCTAACAAGGCCTCATGGTTTTTCATTGTGCATTTGCATATACTTGTGCTAAAATTCAACGTGCTCAGATTTCTTCCCCACCCACACCTTTTTTGCCATATCTACTATGTTCTAGATAAAATAAAATTTTTGTATGTCTTTGAAATTTAAATGATTTAACCAACAAAATTATTTTTACTATTGAGTGCTCTATCTTTAAAATGGGAGACCATTGGAAGAGCTAAAGGGAGAAAACTCTAGATTCTTAAATAATCCAGTGATAAGTCTAGCTAGTTGTGCTCGTGCTAGTTAGATGTATAAACCTCATCAGATTGGGGTTAGAAAACTCTAGATGCCTAAATAATCCATCAATTAGCCTTGCTTGTTATGCTGATGCTACTTAGATGTATAAATCTCGTCAGATTTTGGTTATGTTTACTTAGTCAGACTATGTGAAAGTTGGTGTACTTGTATCGGAATATATGTTGTTTGCACATGTAAACATGTCCATTCATGGAGTTGACATACAGTGTGGTTATGGCTTGATATCCAACTTAACAATCTAATTTGTCACCATTATGACATTTTTATGCTACTATGAGTCTAAGTGGTTTCGTGCACTGCAGTGGCAATTGCACGATTGTTCTTCCCTACTGAAGCGAAGCTAGCCATGGACATTGCACATACTGAGATCACAGCTGAATTTTCCGGTCTTGCTGCATCAAAAGGTTTAAATGGAAACTTAAGGGAAGTTGACTTAAATGAGACACCTGTAATGCAGAACAAAAGACTTCGTTCTAGGATGGAAGCCCTCACAAAAACAGGTAATTGCCAAGTTTTACCTTAATTTTGATAGGACTAACTTTTTTCCATTCTGCCTTATTTTATTTTAAGTTGTAACTCTTATGCAAAAGAGTAGTCTAAAATATTTATTTTCTTAAGATGATTGACCAGATGTGTGTTAACCATCCTTGTGAATTGTTTAGGGCAGGTATAGCTGCCATAAGCATAGGTCAGAATCTAATAACTTCAATCAACCCTTCTAAATTAGTTAATTTACCAATTAATTAGTGAGTCTGCAACTGTAATTATATCTCAAGTTTAGTTCAATTATTGATGGATTTGACAAATACTAAATGAAGAACATGTCTGTTTTTGTGTCATACATGCAACTAATTTGAATTTAATGTTTGTTTTCATATTCCAAAAAGATAAAGGGACAATAAAGATCCGCAAAATATTACGGGTAACAGAAAGCAAAATATGCCTGAAGAATAAGTGTGTTGAAATCGGTGATTGAGCCTGTGTGTGCATGCATCATTTACTCATAGTTCATCAAGTTTGTGATAGGCCTGCGGTGTCTTTTGCAATGTTCTTTTTCATTTACTGAATTATAAATTGCCATACCACTCTCTCAAATATTCTGGGTATGGAATTGTATTGCATGTTTATACTTGTACTATTTATTTTACATCATTCAACTTTTATTTTATTTAATCAGAGAGCTTTTAATTTTCATAATAATGAGAAGATTAGTTGCATTTATGTTGGTGTTGATACATGATGTATCAGAAGAGGCCTACATGTATGTTCATTTCCAGTGTGTCTAGGTATAGGCTGTTGCATATGCTCAAGAATTTAGCAACTGGAATTGTGCCCTTCTTTTGCATCTTACAGATTCTAAAGTTTGAAACAAGAAAAAAATTTCCTTCACTCAATAAATTGCTTAATGAGCGACAAACTACAATCGTTGATAATTTGCCTTCTACAAAATTTTTTGATCCCAGTTTAAACTGCATGGTTTTCATGTAACAGTTGAGATGGGTCGGCGCTATTTCCCCCATTGCTCCGAATTGTTGGATAAGTTCATGGAGGATGATCTTCCAGATTTGTTTTACCTAGAGAAGGGTACCCATGATGAGCAGAGAATGAAAAGGATTCGTTTCATGGAGCTCAAAGAGGACGTTCAGAAGGCATTTAGTAAGGACAAAGCTGAGTTTAGCCGCTCTGGTTTGTCTTCCTCATCATCTTCATCGCCTTTAAAAGATGGTGGAAAGTACAAGCTCAGAAAGGTATGATGGCTTGCAAAAGATGACACTACTAAGCCTGATTGCTACTGGGTTCCAAGATTTTGAAGTAAGTTTCTGGTGAGAACCTCCAAGTCTTGGTTCACTTTGTTTTTCCAATTTTCTCCAGGGAAAGCTTTGTATATTTTACCCAATTACTATTAAGTCAATGTAAGCATCATACTTACAATATAGCTTATGGGAAATTGTTCTTCAGATATGCTTGAGAAACTTCATTATAGGAATTTATTTACGTTGCTTTCTTTCTGAAATTGATTCCATGTTTAAGTCAATATGGGAAAATAGGTTAAGAACACACTGACAAGTATTATTAGTACGGATGAAAAGACAACATATTGCAAATGATCCAATTCAAATAGATTTAAATTAACTTCGAAATTTTTTTAATTGTTTTATAAATTGATATTTTTCAAATCATTAACAGGGATTTCAATTATGAAATGGATATGATTCAAGTGGTGAAAGTGAATCGTTTAATAAATTTTTTTAAATATTTGATATTTAGTATAAAATTATAATTTTAAATCTATAGCATCTTAATATTAAATTAATAATTTTTTTACACACAAATTCATAATGACTTGAACCATTAGTATTAAAATGCGTGTTTGATGAATTTTCAAAGGTGTATATATTTTTTACTTATTATGCAATACAATAAAATATATCCTGTAATGTTCCAACACGATGTATATGTTTCCATCATATTTTTCAAGAATAATACAAAAAATTTATATAATTCTTATGGATAATAATATTTTTTTAAAAAAAATAAGATAAACAAATGATAATTAGACTAAAATATAGAGAGTTAAGTATAGAATGGAATATGCAATAGTCAGTAAGATATAACTTTTAAGATAAATGATATATTCATTCCAAAAGTATAGTAAAAATATCATTTCACTTTCTTGATTTTAAAAAATATTATTTATACCTATTTCATTAATAAAAAATAACATTTACATTCCTTTTAGTAAATTTAATTATTAAATTAGAATTTAGAATCTTTGATTAACTACTTAGTCAAAAAAAACTTATTCTAAATTTTAATTTTGTAATTAATAAAAATTTAATTGATAAACTTTATAATAAAAGAATTGATAAAAACATAAATGTCTTCTTTTGAAATTAAGAAAATAAAAATGTTATTAAAAAAATATTTAAAATTTAAACTCATGATCCGATTCAAATCACAAGTGCCATTTTAAATTAATTCAATTTATAATATGTTATGGGATTATACTTTAACTTAATTGTATTGTTATTTCTTAGTTGAAAAGTCACAATGTTCTCTCATTTTGATCTTGATTTGTCCTTCCACTTAATTGAATGGAGGTGGGTACTGAAAAAGGTTATTAGCTTCTGAGTGTAAACTCCTCGAGAACCCTCAAGAGCAGAGCATATTTATTAATTATTTGTACTTACATAGCTAATTCCATCTAATAACAATTAGAATTAAAATTTATATGTTATTATAGAATTTCAAAGCAAAATCTCTAGCATTTTAGGCCGAAGCTATAAAGATTCCAACATCTCTAGCACTTTGATGGAATATGGCATCTGTGGAAAGTAACGATATCTGAAATCTTTCTTTATAAATTGATCCCAATTAACGGTTAGAATACAAGTAGAACTAATTCCTTGCGTTGACATAGTAGAAATGTTATTTTGAGTACCAACCAAGAATTCGCTATTTAAAATAAAGAATAGGAGTCAAATTCGTTGCCAATTATTATGCAGCTCAATAGTTGTAGATCCCCAGAGAAAGTAAGCTACTTTATTCCTCCATTAACATTTACCGGAATAAAGACCACAACTTTGAACATTAGCCATCCCTATTGGTCTGCTTTTGACATTTCATGCAGTTACACCTCAATATGCGTTACAATTTGCGTTACAATTTGTGAATTTATCTATGGTCCTAAATGCATAAAAAATGGGGAAAGAAAATGAATTAAAGTCAATTAATTGAAAATGAACATCTAATTTTATCGTCTATTCAGCATTTCCTTACGAAAACCTACATAAATCAAAACATCTATCTATTTAGCATCTTCAGCCATACAACATTAGACAAAAATCCCAACCAGTACAGTTAGTAGACAAACGTAAAGTTTCCATGAAAGTCACGGGGGAAGAGAGGGTATGTTTGATACTTTCATAAACGCGGGGACATTTCAAATATGCAAACTTGTTATGAGCAAGTAAAAGAGGAACTTAGCTCTGAAAAATTTAAAGTTTATACTGTTCTGGGTCGAAACTCTTTAAGTGACTGTACTAACCCTGCAGTTGTCGTTTTCTTTACCTATGACTTATCAGAAATCAAAACCAACAAATATAAAATGACGTGCTAAAACTGCAAATATGAGCCAAATTAGAAGTAGCCTGAAACTTGATTCATATACAAAGCAGCGCAGAAGATGAAATTAGCATCAATGAACTAGACTAATTCAACATTAACACTGATGAACTAGTCTAATTCAACATAAATTCGTAATCTTCACTGAAAAGCTTAATGATACTAAACTAAAAATTGCTTAATTGATACTGATGCAAAAATAGCCAGCATTTAAAGATCTTGTACTTTGTAGAAACGTCTACCTGTAGCGTAGCAGTTAATTCATATTTCATTTTAATTATATTGCAGAAATCTCAACACAATTTAACAAACTAGCTTAATATATTGATTACAGATGATTGCTGAACAAACATGTCAATACTGACAAGAATACATGAACCTCACATGTATTTCATTGTCATTTCAACAAGCTCCTACATCTTCTTTTACTATTTTAATCAAACTCCCCACATGCACATGCAGGCATACAAACACACACACACACACACAAAAAAAAAAAAAATCACAAAAAAAAAAATATTAGAGAAACTGTGGGAAAAAACATACAAAGAAAACAAAAAAGAACTGTTCAAAATTTTTAGCTGCTATATTTGAACTTGTAAATCAGCACCTTTTGCTATCAAACTATGTAAAATTTCCCAGAGAATGACTCAGAAATTATGTGAAAGAATCATATGAGAATTTACATATATAGCAAATCAGACTATAAGTTTAAGGAAATTAATATATATATAGAAAGACTTAGCCTTAGCTTGAATTTGACAATTTCTTTAAACTTTCCCACATGGCTGGACCTTCAGGATGGACATCTACAAAATATTTCACAAATCTTGCATCTGAACATGCAAGGATAGTGCTCAAGGACAATGTGGACTTTGATGCCCCTTTTTCCCTCAGCCACACGTACATTTTACATCTGCGATTAATCCTCTCCATATCGTAACATAAATATGCTGGAAAAACCACTACAGACTCAAGTGGGTAACCTAAATAATATTTTAAACATTCAATTTTCTTCTCAAGAACATCTTTAGTCTGGTTAAGCACCATCGGCGCATGTTTAATTATGTTTTTCACAACATTACTGTCCAAACCAGCTTGTACCAGGCAATCAAACCTCTCCTGTAATTGATCCCCTCTGCCTCGGAACTGTTTTAAAGCTTTGGTCATCTCTTCAGAGTTTTCCATATACCCCAATCTTATCAAGAATGCTGTTTTCTCCAGATATTTACTAAGATTTTGATGATCGACCTGTTCACCGATTTTAACTTTTGTTTTGGAAGCCAAATGGAACAACTTCAGTGGGTCATTCTTTATAATTTGGAGTAACCCATCTCTCCCAACTTTTAATTCTCTGCAAACAGTTTTAGGTCCTTTGAGAGGACACGAACCCATAAGCTCCACATGCAAAGATAATAGGTCAGCAATGTCTCTCATATCCATTCCAATCTCAACCAAGAATCCCACTGCTTGGAACAGATTTCTCACATACATGTCAGACAAGATTTTTTGGTTTTCTGTAAATAAAGAATAAACTTCATTCATCTTGAAACCCAATTTCAGCAACCGGCCAAACAATACATAAACCTTCCGCCCCGAACCTTCAAACACTGAAGTGGGATTGGATTTGAACAAGTTACACAACTGCTCCTCACTGTGACCTATACGGTCAAGAAAATCTATTGTTTCAAACACTCGATTCCAATTGTATGTGCCTTTACCAGATAAGTTGCCTCCAATCCAATCATTCTTAAATCCTAGTGCCTTTAGTTTCTCAAGAACCTTTACGAATTTATCATCAGCACCACCAATCAATAGTGACGGGCAGCAAATGACTAGTTTAATAACTGTGTTTTTACTTAGATTTAAATTTTCATAAGCTTGAAGTTTTGAACCCAATACTCCATAATTATATTCAAATATCTCCCTTGCTTCCTTATACATCTTTCCCATCTTACTTCGAGGAATTCCATAATCACATAAAACATGGAAGTTATCAAGCATGATTTGATCATCACTCAAAAATATCAATTGCCTAGGAAGAAGTGAGGAGATCTCAGACTGTGTTAAGCCCAAGCTCTCAAAGAATGGCTCAAATTCATTAATAGGACTGTACCTAAGCAATTTGGTTAAAGACCGAGTCAAGTCCTGGTCACTTTCAATCTTGGATAACAAACTTTGAACAAAATGTGGTGAGTTCTTGCTGATATGCTCAGCATCCATGTAGCTTAAGCTCCTAGTAGAGTGTAAGTAATCAAAAAGCACATCTTGCACTTCAATTCTAGCAAGCCGAGAGACTCGGGTAGCAACAAAGGTGGACAACGAAGTTGACTCAGTGAGTGAGACTTTTGGTTGGTGGGTAAATCGAGAACTGCATAAGGATCGAGCTTTTGCCGAAATAAAACAAGGGTTTTGCATAAGACCACTAGGTTTTCCACTGAAAAGAGGAGATAAAACAAGAAAATGCTCGACTTGAGTGACCATTCTAGATAATTTAAATGCCCTTCTATGCATTCTGGGTAATAACATGGCAAGCAATGAAATTTATTGACACACAGCTATAAATTAAACATAAAGAGTAACAGGTAAGTTAGATTGTTTCATCTAGGAATAAAGATGAAATTGCTAACGAAGAACCAAGTGAAATAGCTGAATTGAGGTCGAAGAGAATGCGAATGAAAATGATTAGCTCCAGTTTTGTTACCTTGAACTAGAAATTCGGATATTTCCCAACTTTCTGCTTTTGTTTAAGGAAAAGGTGCAGCTTCGACTGCCATTGTATAATTAGGGTTTAAGCATACTTCACGAGCCTTAGAGTACGAGATATAAGCTGATATTATTTGACAAATTTGCCCCACGGACTTTGTATAAGCAAAATAAATAGAAAAAACTCAACTTTTTTTTTCTCCTGCTCTCTTTTTTTCTCTCTCTTTTGTTTATAAACAATATTTTAAATTTTTTTAAATAAAATAAATATATAAATAAAATTTTAAATATTATATATAATTTAAATATAAAAAATAATAAATTAATTATGAATAAATAATTTTTTTATAAAAACACAATAAAAAATAAGCTTTTACTTTCAAATTTAATTAAATTTTTATTCTTAAAACCTGTTAAAATATTACTATCAAATTAAATTTAAATTATAATTTTTAAAATTAATTTAAGATTATAACTTTTTAAATTAATATAAATTACAATTCTCAAAATTAATATAAATTTCAACTCTCAAAATATGTATAAATTTAATCTATCAAAACCAGTATACACAAGTTATAAAGATAAATTTGTCAAAATATTATAGCATTAGCCAAATTTGAAAATTTTATTTTGATATAATGATTTATAGAATTTGTTTGGGTATTTTTATCAAGACTCAGTTTATAAGTCCAAGCCCATCATGCATACATAACCTTCCTTATAAACCCCCCAAATACGATAATGTTCTAAGGTTTCTCCATGTGACACGAGAAATAATGGGATCGCTTCAGATAACCCATCTGAGGTCATTCGACAGAGAACCTCCATTGAGCTATACACCGTCAATCTTTGCTCGGGGAAGAGATCTTCAGCAGCCACTATCCGAGGCTCCGTCTCGGGGATTTAATCAGATATATTCCGTGCATGATGTCGGAGCCTCGGGGACATTTGTGGCACGTATAACATTCACAATGCTATTATATGGTGTCATCAAAATTCAGATTTGTCTCTAGAAAGTGCTTGGAGGATCTAGGGATTCTTGTCTCGGGGAGTCGGGAGACTCTATCTCAGGGAATTTATACTCGGGGCCTCAGGGGCATACGTGATAAGGGTAGTACCATAATATTCATGCCCTGTGATTTTCGCAGTAGGCTTTTAGGACATGTCAGTCATACGACGACACGTGTCTATAAGTACGAAATTTCATGATTCTAATATAACTGAATCCAAGAATAATGGCAGGTATGCACTAACCTTTACAGAGAGAATATTTTTCACTCACTCACACAACATAAAAAGGATACTTTTCAACTTTTCTCTCTGATTCGATTCGTTCTGCTTTCATCCCCATACACAAGCAAAAACCTCACTGACTTAAGCATCGGAGGATTTTTGTCGAAAAATCGGCTTTACCCCTGAGGTTTTCATTGTTTCACAATTCACAGAATCAGAGCTCAAGAAAAAAGATAAGCTGGTTCTAGACATTGAAGACGACTGCAACTTCTTGCATCAATATTTGATGCCGTCTGTGGGAATAGAACAAAAAACCTAAAAAACAATCAACTCCAACAAAGATGATGAACAGCAGAGGCTATTTAACTAGGAGACATGTGTTAGAATGAAGGAACGTGGTGAAGACTCTATTAATGCTACTACTACAGTGGATGGAGCTAACAACACCTTGCATGAAATTTTGGAGCACGAGAGCTCTCAGTTTAATACCAAAAAAGTTAAATCTCGTAGATCATACAATGTAAGGAAAACGAAAGAGATGACCCATTTACTACAGTTACTCCAAAATAATAAACAGTAGCATGCAGAGAAGGATTAGCAAATATAAATATTAGTCAAAGAGATGTCGGAGATAAAAAAGATGATTAACATTTTAGGTACAAGGGTACTAGAGAAAACTGTGAAAGGCAGTATTCCCCAGCCAGAAGCCATGGGAAAGAATAATGAAGGGGCAAGGAGGAAGCCCCCATTTAAAAATTATACAGCAGCTGAGAAGGGAAAAAATAAAACTGGTGAGGAGCCCCACCTGAAGAGGTGGGGGGCAGGGATGTATACATGCCTTCCCCGACTTATGAGAGGCATCATCTGGAGTCTACACAGGTGTCTTAGAGCCCAGAAACTGTCCATGAAAAGACTGATGCAATCAATTTACCCCCAAAAGATATAAGGGTAATTTTGGAGTAGAGACAGAGGAAAGAACGTGAAACTTACAGGCACAGGCATTCATGCTATGGAGAGGATTGGGGGATTGACACTAAGGAGAAAGACGTGGAAGCCTTGGTGAGGAAGCTAATAGAAGAGATGAACAGCGAAAAGGTACATTCCCGAGGTGAACCAGTGGAATCCATTCAACAAACAGGGCCATATTCAAAGTCATCTTTTGCCCCAAAGTTGTTGGGATAAACTTTGCCTCAAAAATTTAAGATGCCCCAGATTACTCTATTTTCTGGGAAGACAGACCCATCACTATACATAGATTTCTTCCATGAAATGATGCTTGCCTAGGGTCTGAGCGAAGATCAAATGTGTCACTTGTTCCTACTAACCCTAGAAGGACAAGCGAGGAAATGGTTTATGGGTTTGACTCCGGGGAGCATCCGAGGCTTTGGACAGTTATATGATGTATTCACCACAGAGTTTAGAGGAGCAATTTTCAATATTAAAACTTTGAGCTCCTTGTTGTTACTTAAATAAGGAAATGGTGAAAGTCTCAGGAGTTTTGCCAAGAGATACCATGAGGAAGTGCTTGATCTGAGAGCTTTCCATCATCCTTTGGCGTTAAAAGCGCTAAAACAAGGATTTAAGATAGACAGGGCTTCGTATTCCATATGCAAGTCCTCGGTGAATACATATGAGGTAGCTCGGAGGAAATTATTTGATGAGATCGAAGTTAAGAATTAAGTGATGCTGAAGATGAAGGAGGAAAAACCAACGGGGGTTCCCCGAGAGACAATAATAGGTTCAAGAAGCCTAAAAATAAGAAATGGAGGAATTAAAGGTTCTATGGCCTAATCATGATTAGAAATGTAAGTTTATCATGCCAAAATCCTAGGTTAAAAGCTTGGAAAACAAGTGGAATTAAGATGACAAACCTTAGGGCTTTTGGTAGACTACTTGCAATCTTTCTTTTGTGATGAAGATGAGAGCTTGAAACCTAGCTCCTCTCCACTTTAAACCATCCTCTTGTCTTCCCCAAGGCTGGCCGAAATACTTGTGAGAGAGAGAATGGAAATTAAACCATTTTCTTGCCAAAAATTAATGAAAAAGAAATTATTTATATTTTCTTTTTCTTTTCCAATTATTTAAATCCATATTTATCCTCTAAATACAATATAATAATTGAAAAATATGTGATACATCCTTTCCCATGTT
>JAVXUL010147269.1:0-14393 GCA_035590515.1 Trichilia minutiflora
TACGACACTTGAACTCACCGGACTATACTATAACAAGACTACCTATACTTGGGTACATAATCTAATTGAGATCACCCAATACTATAATCAGAAGGTCAAACACCGAACCTTCCAGAGAGGAGACCTTTTTTCTTTGAAGGGTGACTCTGAACACTAAAGTCCCGGGTGAAGGGGTATTTGGGTCCAATTGGGAAGAGCCGTACAAGATCGTTCAAATACTCAGACCAGAGGTTTACAAATTAGAGACCCTGAGCAGCACTCCAGTAAGAAAGTCGTAGAACGCGGATAGATTGAAGATTTACTATCCATGACCTGACCCTCTTGGCAACAGATCCCCCGATCCTGCGACCAGCGTCGAGCCTTCCTGCTCCACCGAGGATATGCGTCAAGCCTACCATCTCCACAAAAAATATGCGTCGAGCCTACCTGCTCCACAAAGAATATGTGTCGAGTCTACCTGCTCCGCAAAAAATATGCTTCGAGCCTACCTGCTCTGTGGAGAATGAACACCGAGCCCCTCTTAAGTACTCTGTCAGGTTCTGACTCTGATAATCGAAGCTAGCCCAATCTCTTATATGAGAAGACCTTAGGTCAATGAGACCGTATTATCTTCAAGCCAAGGACATTTATTATGGAACCATTTTGTTCCGATACTGTACAGTGGGGATGGGTCATATCCGAAACCCGCTTGCTTGATACCCTGATTCCGGAACGGGTTATGTCCACGGTCTGCTTGCCCTACGTACAGATTTCGGGGCTCGCTTACTCAATGTGCTGATTTTGGGACGGGCCATATCCGGAATGGGTCAACTATGCCTGCTTGCCTAACGCATCTAATTCGGGATGGGCCATATAGATCCGCTTGCCCGATGTACATATCCCAGGATGGGTCAGTTATGCCTACTTGTCCAAACATGCAGATTCAGGGACAGGTCATACGTACCCTCCTTGCCCGATGTACTGATCTTGGGATGAGCCATATCCGAAATGGGTCAACTATGCCTGCTTGTCCGACACATCTGATTAGAGACGAGCTATATAAATCCGCTTGCCCGATGTACATATCCTAGAACGGGTCAATTATGCCTACTTGTCCAAACGTTCGGATTCAGGGACAGGTCATACATATCCCCTTTGCCCGATGAACATATCCCGAGCCCGAATCTCTTACCAATACTATATCTTTCCCAAAAAGACTTTAGGCTACATGGACCATATTGTCCGAGGTCAGCTGTCCATCTTGATTTTACTTTTGCAGGTTCCGAGGTATTTGGGGAGAAACTGTATGCCATCAAGGCCGAGTTGCCTTCATTATAAAGGAAGAACATTCAAAAAGATTATACTACTTCCGATTCTATTTCTGCATTCTATGGCTTCCCCTAAGATCCGCAATTGTGCGCCGTCTACGATTTGTATTTGTCATATGATTTTTGTTATGTGATTTTTATTTTTATGGTCAGGTTAACTAACAGACTGGCCTGTAGATACTTCTTCCTCTATAAATACTTTTTATTTGACCCTAATGTTAAATGAAAGTGATATATATATGTTCTTACTGAATCAAGCGACAATTTTCTCGATTGTATATTAATCTTAGACGGATAATCTGAACAAATTATGTGCATATGTTTCTCAGTTGCGAATTTTATTAAGTTACTCGTTCGGGGGTCGATTTTGAATATATTCGAACCATATGTGCGTATGTTACTCCAAGTGGTCTCTTTGGCATAATATCCTCTAAATTATATACTCGGGACGTTCTTCCAAATGCATTTGCATTACGCGCCTGTAGATTATCCTGAACATCACTTTAAGTAAGAAGTTATGTTATATGTTCGGATGTTTTCCCCGATTGGGCGTATTTTTATTATACTGAATAATTTTTTAAGTCCTTTATTTGGACGTTTCCTCAAATGGGCGAATCATTTTGTTTGAATAACGGAGAATTTATTTAAGTCCCCTATTCGGATGATTTCCTCGATCGGGTTTATTCTTTATGTTGAGAAACTTTCTAAGTCCTTTATTTGGACGCTTCTCCGGAGCGGATGAATCCTTCTGCTATAATAGAGAATTTATCCAAGCCCTATATTCGGATATCTTCCCTGAAAGGACGGATTCTCTATATTTCAAGAATTTATCCAAGTCCTAGATTCGGATATCTTCCCTGAAAGGATGGATTCTCTATATTTCAAGAATTCATCTAAGTCCTATATTCGGATGTCTTCCTCGAATGGACATATTCTCTATATTAACGAATTTTCTAAGTCCTTTATCTGGATATTTTTCCTGATCGGGTGAATTCTTTATTTGGATAATCAAAAATTTATGTTCTATGCTCAGATGTCTTTTTCGAACGGGCGAGTTCTTTATTGTGATATTTAAGAATTTTCTAAGTTCTTTATTTGGACACATTCTCCGAGTTAATAGACCCTTTATTGGGGAGTTTGGAGATTCTTCTAAGTTATTCATTCGGATGATTTTCCCAAGCCAATACGCTACTTGGTTATCTATGCCAAGCCGAATGATCTTTTCCTGAGTAATGAGCTCGAAGAAATATTACAGAACATGCCAGGTTGAACGAATCAGGGCTTGGATAAAAAGAAATTTTGTTATATATTTATAGTATCTGACCCTATTGGATCTTGTTTATATCAGCGGGGAGGTCTTGAGCTGTCGAGTCTGAGGCAGGATTCGATGGAAGTTGGCTCGATCCGGCGGGAGCGTTAGCAAAAAGCTCAGAGAGTGCAATCCCCGAGGCGGGTATTTTTTGAGTCTCCGAGGCGAGAGTCTCTTGAGCCTGTAGGACTGGGGTCCCTTGCTCCGTCCCGGTGCCCTGGGCCCCGAAGTCGGGCACTTCTCTCCCTAACGCCTCGTAGAGCCATCCGAGGTCGAGGTGAGGGTATCTCTTATGGAAGGATTGGCAGGTCAGGTCAATTGCCTGACTCACCGACACCTCTCCTTCGGCTTCGAGCATTTTCGCCAAGGCCCGGAGTATCTCAGGCTCTTCAGCGAGTTGCATCCTTAGAATCTCCGTCTCGAAGTGCTGTAACTCGACCCAAGACTTCAAGTTTGCGATCTCGGGACCGCACCCCGAGTGAATAGACTCGATGGCAGCCAATTGGAGCTCAAGTTTCTCCTTTTCTTTCAGCCATTCGGCCTCCTTTGCTTCTCACTAAGATCGCTCGGTGGCCAAATTCGCCTCCGCCTTCTCTTGTTGCAGCAAGGTAAACTCACTCTCCTTCTGCAACTTCTTTATTTTGCTCGTTTCGTCCTTCCAAGTATTTATTTCCTGCTTCAGCTGAAAACAGGACTGCAATCGGGAAGAAGTATTAGTAATGGAGAACCACGAGCATAAAATACAGGCCAAAGTATTGCACTTACCATCAGGCCCCATCTATACACGGAGTCTAGGGTCGTTACATCCCCTTCGCCTAATTTGTTAGCAACGGATGGGGATATACTCCGCCCAAAGTCATTTATTAAGCCAAGGACATGGGCAAAATGCTTCTGCTTCCAGTCTGGGATGTCGCCCATCATCAACTCGACGAATTTGGCAATCCAAAAAATATCAGCTTTCAGTGGACCCGACCCCCTGAGCTTTATTTGTTTGGTGGTAGGGGTTGTCAGGGGTTCCTCCTCGGACCTTCTCTGCCCCTTGTTCGATGGCAGCTTCTCCACCATAACCCCTTTGCCTTTGTTCATGATGGACACGGACTCAGAGTCGGAGTCCGAGGACCCTTGGTTCTTCCTTCTAAGTATTAACTCCCCCCGACCTTGCTACTTTTTGGAGGGAGGAGTTTGCCGCGGAGTACCACCAATGGAGGTCTCAACCGGTTTTTTTTTGGCCAGCTTGTTGAGGGAGGCCAGGGCCGACACCTTTCCTGTAGACATTTTGGACTCTGCAAAAAGAACATTCGGGAAGTTAGATGTACGTGTAGTTAAATGTATATATGTGCATTACAAGCTCGGGCATTCAAAAGGGAATTATACTGTGGGTATAGTATTTCTTGGTCAGGTATACAACATCTCTAGTCGGGCAAGTCTTTATCAGGCCCAAGGCAAGCAAGTGTATATCTGAAAACAGCAGCTTTTGGTCCGGGGGCTGCTCCCTAGCCTGCCTAATAACTTCCAGGCTCGGATCCGGCTCCCCCGACCAAAATAAAAGCTCCTTGAAGGCACCCAAAACAGGCAGGTGCGACTCAGAGTTCCAGTTTTCCCCCACAAAGAACCACTTATTTTTTCAGTCTTTATTGCTTGTGAGGTTCCCCTTTATGAGATTGGGCTTTTGAGGTCTCGATTGCAAAAATACCCACCTGGGATTTTTCTCGGGATTCTTCTTAAGCATAAACATGTGCTCTATTTCCTTCATAAGAGGCAGGGAGTCGGATATCCACCCCCACAGTACATATAACCTTACCAATATCCTCCAACTGTTCAAGTTCAACTGGTAGGGGGCTATTTTCATATGAGAAAGGAGCATGCAGACATATGGCTGCAGGGGCAACCTAACCCTCAAATGGAACAACTCCTCGTTAAAGGTTACTTTACCCTCGAGAGGAGTATTAGGTATCTCATTAGCCTCGGGGGCTCGGAGATACACGTCCTCAGGAATATTGAATAAGGTCATGTAGGCCTCCAAGTCAATCTCCATGATCGACAAATCAAACCAGTCCTATTCGTAAGGAGATCGCACCACAGAAATCGGTTCGGGGTTGGCTACCAGTTCCACACCCGCTTCTATATTGTCTCCCCCTTCAACAGCCTCAGGTTGGGTTGACGAGCCAAAAACGGAAGTCATTTCTGCTCACAGAAACAAGAAAGGGGGCTAGGTCAGATGACTGTTTTGGGATCATGGACAACCTAAAGCATCTTCCTACCCGGCCCCTATTAGGCCTCCTACCCTAACCGCTTCCTATTTCGTCTGAACATGCATCTTTACGAGTTATTCACCGAACAAAAAGCATAACCACACATTTAAAAGGAGAAGGAAGAAGATATTTACCGAATGAGTATGCTGAGAACGCTTGAAAATGTTGAGAATTGATAAAGTTGCTCAGAGTGCTCTGTGTTCAAATAGTTTCGCTTATGAGTGCAAATAGAAAAGAAGAAAAATATTTGTCTGAGGAATAAGGGGTATTTATAGGCTAGCCAAGGAAACCCCGACCATAGATTTCAATTCAACGGGTGGGGGAATGCCATATCGCCCGAATGCGAAACGTCAAGGGTCATTTCTTTTCAAGGTTTAAATGAAGTGGGATCCGCCCTAGCAGGTAATGATGATGGCTCGAATACTGCGGCTCCTCAGACTGGTTCGGAATGGGGGAGTGACACGTACGCAGACGGTTGCACACCTAAAGAAGTAACCAGAGCGTGGGTGACAGTCGAGTAGGAACTGAACAGTTTTCAATTAAACTCTATTTAATTAAAAATTGGGGGACTTAGTGTTGGGGTATTTTAGTGAAGCCCAGGCCCTTATCCAGGCCCGCTGGGCATGCGTCTCCCTCCCAGATGAACCCCTGACACGACGTCTCCCCGAGCAGCTAGTAATACCATCAGGGAGACGACCAAGACACCTCGGGTATGTTGCCCGATCTTACTGCTCAAAGGACCTTCAACGAGTTATCCTCAGCTAACTCACACTCGGACTCGGGGTCCATGATGACCAGCCTTTCTGGACTCGGGAGGTCGATCGATACGTCCTTTCTACCAAAGCAGAGACTCGCAGACACTCGGGGTATACATGTATCCCCAATGCTACATTCTGGCATCTTCAGAACTACCCCCCGCTGTGTAAAGGCCGTCTGGGAACCAGGAGATTTCATTCTTGGGAGAGCTAGAAGATGCACTCGGGGATGCAGACGCTCGGACACTCGGGAGTGACGTGATAGGTATAGTATCACGATTTTCCATATTCATTGACTTTTACAGCAAGTTGCTCTGGACGCACCAACCACGTGACAACACGTGTTCGAAAGTACAAACTCTTAGGCTTCCAATACGCAGCATCCAGAAATCGAGGATAGTAGAGATTCTCTGACTTTTCACTCATCCCAAGTGATTTTCTAAAGACTTTGTGCAGGAATTTTACAGGGACTTTACATAAAGAGAAAAAGAGGTTTTTTCTATGGATACTCTATGACATTCTATCACATTCCATCATATATGCTATCATAGATTCTAACACAGAACACACACAGAGAACATTCCTTTTGTTTTTCTCTGAAACCTTTACGTTTCTAATTTGCATGAACACCTTTCACACACTAAGTAAAACCCTCACTAACTTAAGTATTGGAGGGTTTTCACCGAAAAACCGGTTTTACCCTTAAGATATTTTGTGTGTTTACATTTTCAAATTTAAGGACAAGAAGAAAAAATCTCCTGATACCGAGAGTCATGGACAAGGCTAATTTCTTCCCTCAACAGAAATTAATTAAGAAAATAAACTATTTAAATCCACAAAAAATAAAATCTTATTTTTTTACTTTTTTTTTCTTTTACTTCTTTTTTATTTACAAAATCTATCTCATTTTTATAGGTATGGAAAAAGTGGTGAGAGAAGTTATAAAATTTTCTATGTAAAACAGCAAAAATTAAAACGATAAAAATTATAATTATATAATATTAAAACAGTGAAAGTCGTTGTTACAAAACAAAAAATAGTTAAATCCAATCATGTTTTATTTTTTATAAGATACTTTTTCGAAAAAAAAAAATCGACGGCCCTTTTAAAACGGCAATAAAGTATATAGTTATATTTTAATCGAGCATTATTTTCTCTCATTAAAATAATATATAGTAAAAAAAAAAACAGCCGGTCAAGCAATTACTCAAGTCTACGCACTATTGCAGTCTCCGACTTCTCCCGAGCAGCCGAGCTTGGAAAAAACAAGCAAACAGACATGGCTTCACCGTGTTTGACCTGATAGCCTCTTCTTTCTAGCCTCCACACTTAACCCTTTGTTTCTTTTAATATTTTCTTATCGTTTTTCCAGTTTCTTGAACTCAGTCGTATTTTTTGGTAAGTTCCTTTGTTTTTCCGTTCGAATTGTTAAAGCTTGATAAAGTTCCGATGATGGTGATGATTCTTTATTTCTACAAGGAAAGATAGGTGCTTATTTCTTGTTTCGAAAGCCCTGTTGCTTGTTCTTTGATCTTGTTCAGGTTGGTTCTTAATTTTCTTAATTGTTTCATAATTTTGTTTTTGTTTTTCGTTTTAATTATGGGGTTCTGAGTATATAAACTTATTTTGATTAAGTCAACTGGGTCAGTCGTTCTGTGTGTTTCTTTCATGTTTGCTTTTATTCTACAAATTGGTAGTTTTATCAGTTGAAAACGGTTGCTTTTTGAGGTATTTTTCTTTTCTTTTAAATTCTATGTATGCTGCCAATCAGAACTGAATTTGATGTTATTTTTTGTTTCTTGGAAATTTTTTTCCAGGGTTTGAATTTTGCTGGCAGGAGGACTATGATTTTTGTGGGTTTTGTAATTGAAAATCTGTTGTGCGCCAATTGGCAATCAATTGGTTTATAATCAACCGTAGTTGGTTGTAGATTTTGATGGTTTTCTTTCTAAACATGGAACTGAAGAACCAATTCCTTATAGGAATTTCTGTCTGGTTATTAGTTTTCTGTAATTTTAGCTATGGTACCGAGGAAGATATTGCTTGCTTGAAAAGTATTCAAGCTTCGCTGGAGGACCCTTTTAATTACTTGAATTCTTCCTGGAACTTTAACAACAATACTGAAGGGTTCATCTGCAAGTTCACTGGAGTTGAGTGTTGGCACCCGGATGAGAACAAGGTTTTGAATCTCCACCTTTCGGATATGGGACTCAAGGGTCAGTTTCCTGCTGGGATTAGACAATGCAGGAGCATAACAGGGTTAGATCTTTCAAGCAACAAGCTCTTTGGACCCATACCAGACGATATTTCTCACTTAGTTGGATTCTTGACTTCTCTTGATCTCTCATCTAATAATTTCTCTGGAAATATCCCTGTAAATCTCTCAAATTGTACCTTCTTGAATACCCTTAAACTTGACCACAACCAGTTGAGTGGTCAGATTCCCCCACAACTAGGCCAACTTGGCCGTTTAAAAACATTTAGCATAGCCAATAATCTTCTGTCAGGGCCAATTCCGAGTTTTGCCAGTCTTACACTTACAGAAGAGAGCGTTGCAAATAATCAAGGACTCTGTGGGCGTCCTTTGGATGCTTGCCAGGGAAATTCAAAGGGCTCTAGCACTGGAGTTATTGCTGGGGCAGCAATTGGTGGGGTGACTGTTGCAGCTTTAGTTGTGGGTATTGGTCTGTTCTTCTATTTCCGTAGAATATCAGTGAAGGAAAAGAAGGATGATGATCCTGAAGGAAACAAATGGGCTAAGAGCTTGACAGGAACCAAAGGCATTAAGGCAAGCTAATTTATACTTCTCTTAGAGAAGCATTCTACTTTCTTTAAATAATGATGCAATTTATTCATTTCTTTCTATCATTTTCTCTGTTTATTTCCCCTTCAACTGTGTGTTAAGCTAAGAAAGTATTTGCCTACCAGATTTCCTTGTTTGAGAAGTCAATTACTAAGATGAGATTAAGTGATCTCTTGAAAGCCACTAGCAACTTCAGCAAAAACAATATTATTGGGTCAGGAAGAACCGGGACCATGTACAAAGTAGTGCTTGAAGATGGTACTTCACTTATGGTTAAGAGGTTACAGGATTCTCAACATTCTGAGAAAGAATTTGTGGCTGAGATGGCCACTTTGGGGAGTGTGAAACATCGTAATTTAGTTCCTCTTTTAGGCTTTTGCATGGCTAAGAGGGAGAGGCTTTTAGTTTATAAGCACATGCCAAATGGTACACTTTTTGATCATTTACATCCTGCAAACGACGATTGCAAGGGTATGGACTGGTCCCTAAGGCTCAAAATAGCTATAGGGGCAGCCAGAGGATTTGCCTGGTTACATCATAACTGCAATCCACGTATTATCCACCGAAATATTAGCTCTAAATGTATCTTATTGGATGCTGATTTTGAGCCCAAAATATCTGATTTTGGCCTTGCTAGGCTCATGAACCCCATTGATACACATTTAAGTACCTTTGTGAATGGAGAGTTTGGGGATTTGGGTTATGTTGCTCCAGAGTACACAAGAACTCTCGTAGCCACTCCAAAGGGAGATGTTTACAGTTTTGGAACTGTTCTTCTTGAGATGGTGACTGGGGAGAAACCCACCAATGTGGCTAAAGCTCCTGACACCTTTAGGGGAAACCTGGTTGAATGGATCACACAATTGTCAGGGAGTGGTGGACTTCAAGATGCTATTGATAAATCCTTGGTTGGGAAGGGTGTTGATAATGAGATTTTCCAGTTCCTTAAAGTTGCATGCAACTGTGTACTTCCGACTCCAAAGGAGAGGCCTACCATGTTTGAACTATACCAGTTTCTAAGAGCTATTGGGGAGCGATACCATTTTACAATTGAGGACGAGATTTTGATGCCATCAGAATCTGGTGATACTGATTATCTGGAAGAACTGATTGTTGCTCGATAAGTCTAGGGGAACAATTGAAAAAGTTAAGAAACATAGTGATGTATGTTTTTTTTTAATGTATATGTAATTATCTATTGTGCGCTGCATAAATAAATGTTAATATTACATATAAGTGTGATGTTTTTAGTTACTGGTTTCACTTATCAGTATTGATACATTGCTAAAGTGGCCTCAATTTATAGTTTCCAGCATTTATTATTAGGTCCTATAACTGGTTTACTAAATCTGCATATTTCTGTATAACATCTTTCCTTTTAATTACAGAGTGGTTTCTTTGATGGTGTTGTGCACGATTTTGTTCTTGTTGATTTGCTTAACATTAATCACATGCGGTAAGTACCCTTCAAATTATAACACCACCCAATTATGTAACACGTTAATTTTTTGTTCTCTCCATCGGTTTTTATACTTCGAATTTCGTATCAATATTTGCCCATTAACATTCACTGAATGTATGATCAAATTATATATTGTTGAAGAACTTAGAACTAATAATTAGTTAAAAACAAACATCAGAATGAACTCAAGCATCAACATCTCAAATATCAACCAAAAATAGAAGCAATATGAATTATGAATCAATTAAAATCAATAACAGAGTGGAATTTCGGTACTTAGGAAAAAAATACATTTATTTATTTTTCGGAGACAAACAAGTTTTCTCACAATAGTACATATTACGTTCAACAGAATAAATATCAAATTATTGCATTGCCATTAACCTCCATAAACTTCAGTACTACAAGTATTTTGACATTCCAAGCAGTCTGGTTTTGGAGTTCCAGAGACTGAAACTGGAAGAGATCATTAATAACATCGTGATCATGATCAAAGAAAATATAAACCAAGAAAATAAAGAATAAAATGATTCAAATATGATTTACACAAACCTGTCAATATAAAGCCAACCCATCCAATATAATGTAATCTAATTATTCTCGAAAAAAATCAAATATTAAATGGAATACGTTATACAATCAATTCTCAACGGCTGCATTTTCTGTTGGCTTCATTGCTTCTTCGATCGGAATCCTTTCCTGTAATATGGCTGTGTCTCTAGCAGTAATCTGCTTCATTATAGTGGTGATTAATTGATGTCCGTTGTTTATTCGCACCTAATGATTAAAAAGAAAAGCTTCCCCAAGTAAGCTATACTTGACATACTTACCAAAGAATTGCTTTACGGTGTCGTTAAGACTACCTGGCCATTGGTATTTACCTTGTACATTACTAGGTTAAGCTGGGGTGTCACTTGGTCTCCTTGTCCAAACCTCTTCCTTTTCGGACATTCAGCTACGTTTAGTGTTTCCAAAATAGGGAATTCAATCGGATAATTCCCCGAGCAAAAACAAGTGAGGCTGTATAGAGTCATAAGTTCCATGGAATACAAGTTAGGAAAAATAATCCTCTCAACTTGATGTTCCCTTTTCATCATTATTGGCAATCATAATTTCTTTCATCCCTGAGTATAATGATACTCTCAATGTCTTAAGCAGCGCCAAGCTTTAGTCCATGGAGGCTGTGAAGAGCCTTTCTAATGTGAAGGCAAAAAAGATCGACTGTTACCCTTCCATATATATGTCATTTTAGGGAGATCACACAACTTTATTAAATTATAACAACGAGAGAAACTTTGTTTGTGATTTTAAATTCACAAGTTCTTGAAGATCCAATACATGTGACAGTGATTTTTAATTATTTAATTATTAAAATATATTTTTAATTTAATTATTTAATATTTTTTAATATAATTATTTTTATAAAATAATTTTAAAACATAATTATTTTCATATTTTTTCCCGAAAAATTTCGCGTCTCCTAATAGACCCATCGTTATGACGAAGCGGTTTAGCTTTTCGAAAGGCTTGAGGTAAAGCGGTGGACTGGTAACTGGTAAGTGGGATATAAATTACCAAGTTAGTTAATTGAGACGAGGCATCTAACTCAGTAACCACGACATTGTTCTTGACACCTCATTTAGTAAAACTATGCCACATGTCTAATTCATCTAAATTAACGAGGCTTTATATGACACCTTTTGATATATATCGTAACTGAAAACCGTTCTTCTTCAAATTTAACTACCTCAAATGAGTTAATTGGTTAAAACTTTCACGTATCTTCTCAAACATAGAACGAGAAAGGCTAAGAATTTGCAGATTGCTTATCTTTCCAATTGCACATAGATCACATATGCCGCAACCAAGGCTATAGGATAAATTTATATGGCTTAGTTTTGAAACGATTGAAGGCTAGGTATACTTTTTGAGTGCGATGAATGAATACTTCCAGGCTAGCGTGTATTATAAGCGAAAAGAAAAGTATAAAAGAAAGAAAGAAAGATTATGTATCCAATGTAAACAAGAGACAAAAGTGGCAGCATAAAGCAAAGAAATTAAACAAAATCTATGCATAGTGCGAGCAAGTTGAGTATAATTGATATATTCCAATATTTCGCTATGAGAGAAGAAATTCTCTTCATCAATGTACCACTACCAATTCTGAGAATTTTTAAGAAGAAAGGTTTGTATTCTTTAACTCTTTGATATTATTAACTAAAACAATGCAAACTTCAGTTGCTCTAGCATATATATGAACCAAAAGGTTTAACATAGGAGACAAATTAGCCTTTGGGGTATCCTAGTATTATGTCTTTGTTTTTATCAAATTCTACAGCTACAAGCAAGTTATTCGTGGAAGTGTAGAATTTTGGTTAAGGGCCTAGGCTCCGTCCCGGGCAGCTATGCGCTTGCGCAATAACACCCAATGACGCTGCACTCTTCGTAGTCGAGGGCCGGGTCCCTCTGGTGGAGTCTCCAGGGGGTGTTGGCTGACAGTTCGGGTTCCGGGTTACAAAAAAAAGTGTAGAATCACATTGTTCAACTTAAGTCTCACTTGACAGTTGTCATCAAAGTAATTATAACCCAACCAAAGATTTAACGAATTAGGCATGCAATTTGCCATTGGGTGCAAAATTATTGTGCTTTGTAATTATAAATAATCAATATTTTTCAATACAGACTAATTTTGCACCAAATTACACAAATTCACATTTTAAAACATACAGACGTTCGTATCTTTAATTATAAAAATTGCAGTCTTCTCCGTCAGAGAATCTCTCTCTCTCTCAGGTAACATTTATCAATTGCTCTTTCCACTTATATTTTCTGAGTTATGCAGTGTGGTTGCTACGCAACTTATATGAAAATGAAACTAGGGATGGCAATTTGATTGGTTTAGGTGAATATTTGTTGATATCCAACTCTAATAGAACGAGTTTGGTAAATGAATTTGGAGTGAAATTGGTAGTAAAAATAAAGGGGGAATGACGTTTGTCCCCCTAACCTTTGGTCAAAAATATAAACACCCCCTCCTTTATATTTCTTTTAATCAAGGTCGTCGATTGTAGAAATAAATGGTTGAGATTAAAAGAAATATAAAAGAGGGGGGTGTTTATGTTTTTGGCCAAACGTTAGGGAGGCAAACGTCATTCTCCCTTTTTATTATTATTATATTAAATTTTATTCTTAAAGTCTGTTCCTTTGAGTTTTTCAAGTATTATTTTAAAAAATAAAACTAACATAAATTGAGTTTCTTTCAGATAAATATTTAGTTCGGGTTTCTTCACCAACCGTTCCTAATTTCACATAGCAAAGCAATTTATAATGGACCAAAAAATCTTTGAATAAAACTAAATTCCTTCAGATGATACAATAAATTTTTTTTATGACCACGGATTTAAGTATTAGTGAGTGTACGAAATTTCGTATTAATATTTTAAAAATAATTTTGTTAATGTTAAGAAGCAATATTGTTTTAGAATATTATATTAATGTAATTTAAATCCATAAATTGTTAAAAACAACACAAAATTTGAATTGAGAATTTTTTATATCATTTATTTAATCATTTTTTTCAAAATAAAATAAAAACATCTAATCAATTAACCTAGTTAATTTTCACAAATTTGTGACATACAATGTGATTCTATATTTATTAAATCTCAGTTCATATTATAAGGTGGTGATGATGTTATAAGTTATTAGGAATAACAAATTTCAATAATATTGATCATGGATTTGTTAGATCTATAATAAAAGAAAAAAGGCTACCACAAGAGATATGATGACTCAAGTGGTTGATAACATAGCAACCATTTGACTTTGAGATAGCATCTCAATGACGATGAAATATTACTAAGCCATTAGCTTTTGGGGGAAAAATATTTGTTTTCTTTTAGGAAAATCATAGCTTCGAAAGGGTGTGACTTGGTGATGAAGAGGGTGTATTTGGTAGTGAACAGTCTCATGTTCAACTCTTAAAAGGTGCATTCTTTGTAAGAATTTGGTGTTCAATTTTTAGAGGGTGTATTTTTTATAAAAACCTAGGATAGTCAAGAAATTTTAATCTGACTTGCTTATAATAAATCTAAGTATTTTTTATTATATATACAAAAAAAGAAACCATCTCCCCCACATGGACTGGGATGAAATCAAATCCACACTGGTATTTTTTTCAAAATGTATTTTCTTATAATACCCATGAAATCCGCAGACTAAGTCGAAAAGCGGTAGGTAAACTCCTTTAAAGTAAACCTTACCATTAGAGCTGTCAAAATGGGTTCGGTCCGACAGACCGGTCCATTTAACCCGCAAAATAAGCAGGCTAGGGTCAATGGTTTTTGTCCGCGGGTTAAACGGGTCAGCTCGTTTAACTCACGGGTAAAATGGTTCAAACCTGTTTAACTCGTGAGTTAAACGGACCGGCCTGATTATATTAATTAAATATTTAAAAATATTTTTTTAAATTAAATATTTATTATATATTTATAATAATAAAATTT
>JAVXUL010147280.1:0-14393 GCA_035590515.1 Trichilia minutiflora
ACCTTAATGCCTCAGGTGAACAGAGATAAACTTGATAGAAAGGCTGAAGCAGGCATATTTGTGGGATACAGCTCTACGACAAAAGGCTATAGAGTATATCAACCACACACTGGAAAGTTAATCATTAGTAGGGACATCAAGTTCATAGAGAATGAAGGTTGGAACTGGAAAGAAATCAAAAATGATAAAGGCTTGGAGATTTTACAGCCTCATAATGATACAGTTGACGAGGATTTTGAAGACACAATCAATGAACCTCCAGTTTGAGGCATCAGATTGCTTTCTGATATTCATCAAAGATGTAATGTTGCAATTCTTGAGCTTGCAGGATTTGAAGAAGCAAAAGAGGTAGAAAATGGATCAATGCAATGAAGGAGGAGCTCAACATGATCGAGAAGAATTAAACTTGGGAGCTTGTAAAAAGACCAAGTCATAAGACACCAATTGGCGTGACATGGGTATTTAGAACCAAACTAAATGCAGATGGATTTGTCAACAAGTATAACGCAAGGCTAGTGGTGAAAGGTTATGCTCAGACATTTGACGTTGATTTCTCAAAAAATTTTGTACCAATAGCACGACTTGACACAATTAGAATGTTGCTAGTAGCTGCTGCACAAAATGAATGGAAGATATTTCAACTGGATGTAAAATCAGTCTTTTTAAATGGGCGTCTGCAGAAAGAAATTTTTGTAGAACAACCAAAAGGCTTTGTTGTAAAAAGGCATAAAGATAAAGTGTATCTGCTAAAAAAGGCTCTATATGGACTGAAGCAAGCTCTAAGGGCTTGGTATAATAGGATTGATGAACATTTACTTGGTCTTAAATTTACAAAGAGCTTAAGCGAATCAACTCTTTATATTAGAAAAATTAAAACTGATATAATTGTTGTTTCTATTTATGTTGACGATTTATTTGTAATAGGTAATAATAAAGAGATGGTGTGCGGATTCAAGAATGAAATGATGAATGTTTTTAAGATGACAAATCTTGGAGAAATGCCATTTTTTCTTGGCATGGAGGTACAACAAAGCAAACAAGGAATTTTCATTGGATAGAAGAAACATGCCCAAGAGATCTTAAAGAAGCTCAAGATGGATGATTGTAAGCCTATGAGTACGCCAATGAACCAAAAGGAAAGTTTATGTAAGGAAGATGGAGCTGAAAAAATTGATGAAGGAACCTATAGAAGTTTTATTGGTTGCCTAATGTATCTTACATCAACAAGATTTGACATGTATTCTATGAGTATACTTTCCAGATTTATACATTGTGCTAGTGAGGTTCATTTTAAAGTAGCAAAAAGGATTGTTAGATACATCAAAGGGACACTTGATTATGGCATTCGTTTTTTCCGTACTCAAAATTTTAAGTTGTACAGATATGCTGATAGCGACTGGGTCGGTTCACTTGAAGATATGAAAAGTACTTCGGGTTACTGCTTTAGTTTTGGTTCAGGTATATTCTCTTGGTGTTCGAAGAAGTAAGCAATGGTGGCACAATCAACTACTGAAGCAGAATTTATCGCAACAACAGTAGCTGCAAATCAAGCTCTGTGGCTGAGAAAACTTCTTGAAGACTTACAAGTAAAACATGTAGAAGCAACTGAAATTTATGTGGATAATCAAGCTGCAATCGCAATCTCAAATAATCCTGTTTTTCATGAAAAAACTAAATATTTTAAGATCAAGTATTATTACTTGAGAGAGATACAAAATGAAAATGAAGTTCGTTTGATTTATTGCAAGACAGCAAATCAACTTGCTGATATTATGACCAAACCTCTACCAACAGCAAGGTTTGAATATCTGAGACAGAAACTTGGAATTTGCAACAAGCAATGCAAGGAAAAGTTCTGATTATTTGCCTAAGTTTCTGCAAATTAATGTCCACGTTTGATTTGAAGAAGTCAAATTGCTTCGGCCAGATTTTAGGAAATTGTTGCTTATTGAAGTTATGGCTATCAATTAGGATTTATCTCCTTATTTTAGTAAATGTTTATGCCCGTCAGTTATGTTTTATTTTTATATTTAAACATATTTGGTTTTAATGAGATATTATTCCTTTGCTTCAGTATAAAAAAGCTTTCTCTACTTTTCATATATTCTTATATAACCTCTGTTTAAAAACCAACACATTCTGACATGAAAACTGCCATAGAGTTTTCTGTCCTCCTCCGTTCACCTAGAATTTTGCCCTTCATTCTAGTGAAGTCAAGAGAGACCCAAATTGCGGCAAAACGGCTGGTTGCTCACCATCTACGTCGTCACTTTTGATTTGGTTCCGGAATTCATTTTTGGTGTAGGTTCCTGCAATGGCATCGGGACACCCATGGGGTCAATGAGCTCTGGTAGCCTTAATTTTTACCCCAAACAACTTTAATTGAAAAGTAGAAAATTTACAAAAGAGTCAAGCTGTGAGAGTAGACCCCTTTGATGTCAAAATGTTCAAAAGTAGACAAAATTCACTCAACCATATGTGTAAAGGACAAATCAGAGGAAGATGGATATACTGTGACAATTTGAGCGGAAAAATATAATATTATTACGAGGGCCAATTTTCCACATTCTCTTCTTTTGTTGGGAAGCAAGTGGGAGTTGGTGAACTTCCCTCCACCTTTGTCCTTGTATGTTTTTGTACGTACTACCAAGTATCTTATCATGTATGCATACTTCTAATCTGTGTCACGTACTTGTATTTAATGTGAAAAAGAGACAGTACATATGATTTCAGAACTAGTTTATTACTCAATTCAGCTGATGACGTTAGAGATTTCTTTGCTATATTTTTCTTGTAAGGTGCATTTTATAAGAGACATCAACTTATGAGATTGGAAGTTCGAGGCAACAATTATATCTTATATATATGTACTCTTAGATTTATATTATTGCAAGTATCAAGTATGAATATTTTCTCAAAGTAAGAAAAAAAGGTATCAAGTATGAATGTAGAGAAAAATATAGGTCAACTTGTTTTGTGTGTTTGTTTATGTACCATCTTGGCGTTTTTAGGCATCTAATAAAATCTGTTAAACCTTGAAATTATAAAAAGAAGCCTACCAAAATTTTCTGTATAAGCTACGTATTTTTTAGGGGTTAGTTGACTCCAACCAGTTGGTTGCCAAGAATTTCACAACCCTGTAAAAATTTACAATTATTTCGGTAATCATCAAGCAAGCAACTAAGATTATTAAACGAACAGCTGAAATTATTTAGCTGTTAAATACTTTTAAGATTCTTTCAGGTCTTTAGTCGCTGTAGAGTCTATTGAATGATTATTTATGCTGAGATTGTTAAATTGATTAGATCTAGATCAATTAATAGCGTTGTGGAATGAGTGACTTGAGTTCATAAGCGTTTCACCCACATCGACAATTCATAGCAAATAATTAATATCTACCATGTCAGCATTAATTTCTATATCAAGTATTTGAATTACCAGAAAATTTTATGTTGTTTCTGTCTCTAAAACAATTTAATTGTCTGATAATCAATTCAGCAACCTATATATGATCTGTTTTGAGTTAAAAAGTCTTCAAGTCCAGACAAATATAACAGGATAGTACAAGCATTACTCAATAACGTGTTAACCAGAAATGTAAATTGCAAACAGCTCCTAAGTTTGGAGAAAGCAAAGCAGTCTCACCACCGCTCTCCTCAAAAGGGATGAAAGGTGAAGTGCGAGAGGTAAAGGAAACATTGGATTCTCGAAAAGGGAAATGAGGTTTTGTGGGGTTGTCTAAATCTCTTTTAGGGAAATTAGTAGCTAGGCTTTCGTTTAGTTTAGACATGCAGATACCAAATATTGTCATCGAGTGTCCGAGTAAATAACGTTTGTCACAGAATCCAAGCAATTATAATATTGCTTTTGCTTGTAAGGCTTGTCATTTCCCGAGATCGGTGCAAAAGAAAAAAGGTTACCAAGGTCTGGGACTCTGGGGTAAAGGTTGGCCAGGCCACTCTTTTTGTCGTCGTACTCTCTCTTGCCTACAGAGAAAAAGTTTCATTTTCCACTGCAACGAGAGAGAGAGATTTTGATTATTGAAAACCTTTTATTGGCAATTGTTTAATGGGACACTTTTATATGGAAATGCTGAAAATCCAAAAGCATATTTTAACCGCGCAGTTTTTTCTCATTACAGGTTGAAGGCGGTGAAAATATGGGCGTTTTGTTAAACTATTAGCCAATTCTCGTCTTAAAAATTATTAGATGATAAGATAAAAATAAACATTGTAGAGGCTTTACTTGTATGAGCATGGCTGAAATAATCAGAACATTTTTTCAAAGCAATAATGAGTGCATTTAACTTGACATTTTGTAGCATATTGGAATCATATGTATTTAGTACTTTCTGTTGCCAAGGGACTCTCGTTTACTGTAATGAAGAGAGAGCAAGTCGGGTTTTTTGGACCTATTTTAATTTTCATGACAACTGAAGTTGAAATGACCATTCCCAGTAAATAAACAAATGAAACTTCTATTTTATCTTATTATCAAGATTTTACACAATCTGATGGATCAGTTTCTCAATGCCAGAATTGTAAGAATATCGAGAAAAATATGTAATCTATATAATTTTTTAGATCAAAGTTTCAAATCAAACTGACAGACGTCCTTATAGATATATGAAATTATCGCAATGAGTGTTTATTAATTAGATTCTCTATTAAAATAAATCCCCATATTCAATTCCAATGATCGAATACACACAAAGTTCCATGGTACTTACTGAGATTTTGTCTCGAAAAGTTGTCAGTTTTATAAAAACACAGGATTAGGTTAGATACCCATGTGTTTGTATGAATTTTAAAAATTTTTAGATCTGAAAATATAGTTGTGCAGCTATTTTAAAAGGCTTAAATTGGACGGTTAAACGATGCCAGAAGTAAGCCATGGATCTCTGACACTGTTTATCACTAATGAAAACATTAAACTCTGATTTGCATTTCCAGATAAGTTAATTCAAGAAAGGGTTAAATAATCAGGCCAAACTAAAAAAACAAGCTATTTCAGGGTTCCCAATGGCTGCATGTAGGCGAAGTTCTCAAGAAACCGCGCACAGTGTTCCAAGGTAAGTCGTAAATGAAGACAAATTAGAAGTAAATGAGTACTATCTGTGAATTGTAACGGAAAACTCTGAGCCCGGTTTTGAAGGAAACTGCAATTTGGTACTTGTTCTTATTGCATTTATAGGAAGCAAAACTATGTTCAAATATCAAATGGAGTGCTAATACATAGAACGTAATTATTAGAAGTGCATTATCAAAAGAAAAAATTTTAGTTCTTGTGAGCAGGGAAATGAGTGCACTGTCTAATATTTTGAATATTAATGGGGGAAGACAATTTTTCGATAGAATGTATTTGTATGAACTAAAACCAAAACCCATCCAAATCCGTTTACTTTGTTTTGATCCAGCGAAAGAGAAAGAAAAAGACAGTTCAGATAAAATTGTAATAAGTTTTAAAAATAAAAGAAAATCGTAATGAATTGGCTAAATCACTGGAGTTGTTTCAGATTGTGAATCTGAATATATGATAAGTTGTGACCGTGCTGCTTAATCTGTTACAGGCAAAGGTAAATCTGATGCGTCCCCCTCAGGAATAGCGGACTAAGCATTGCCTCGAGTTGGCAAAAACAATCACACAAAATGCCAAAAAAACAGATCATGTCCGTTTGCTAAGAGAAAGATGCAGAAAGTGAGCATTGTATATATTGTGTCTATGTGAGTAATTTGGAGGGTCCTACGTTTGCAAAATATCTTTGACAATTAATAGAAAAGATTTTAAGTAATTAAATAATAAGATAAAAATAATAAAATATTATTATTTACTTAATTCGATTAATATGATTTAATTTATAAATTCATAGATAAAGGAAGTAAAATAATTTTATTAATTTTTTAAAAAAATATATAAAACTCTAAATTTATAAATAAAAGAGAATATAAATTTTAATTAAAAATAATTTAAATAATTTTAAAAACTCAAATAATTTATAGATCTAATTTTATAAAAGATTCAAAATCTAAATACTCTTAATTTTTTCATATTATTTAAAATCTATCATATCTTTCCTATTTATAGTCCAAAAAAGAGGGGCAAATATTTTAATTTCTTCATATAGGATTGATACAAGGCATCCATTTCAATAAATCTCCACCTTAATTTGTATCTAACATACAAAATATATAAGAATTTGTTCTAAATTTGCTCAACCTTTTTTATTAGAGTTCCAATTAGCTTAAATCACAATTAACGAACATCAATTAAGCTTAAGCATTACTTGAACTTTTAAACTGAAATAGGCTTCGTAAACATATAAGGAGGATTGTTCTTGGTACTAGTTTTTTGAACAAGAACTTTTCTTTCAACTATAATATCTCGGATGAAATAAAATTTTATGTTGATATACTTTATCCTCTCATGATACATCTTATCTTTAGTTAAGTGTATATTACTCTGACTATCACAATGAACTGTAGTAACACTTTGATATAAACTGAGTTTGCTAAATAAATTCTTCAACTATAAAACTTCCTTGCCTTGGTTACTATTATATATTTTGTCTCTATAGTTGATAAAGTTATAACATGTTGCAAAATAGCTTTCTAACTAACTATACATCCATCAACGCAAAATACATAACCTATAAATAATCTTCTTTTATTAAGAATTCCAGTATAATCAGAATCTCTGAAACTAATCAAAAGTATTACTATTTCTTTTAAACTCCAAATAAGAGTTTAAAATATCATACAAGTAGTTAAGAATTCACTTCATGGCCTACTAGTGTTTTTCTTTAGATTAGGCATATATTTACTAATAATACTAATTATTTGTGAAATATCGGGATGTATTCAAATCATTTCATATATAATATTATCAACTATGCTTGAATATGTTACATATGTCAAATAATCTCTCTCTTCATCTGATTTTGGTGACTAAACATCTGATAATTTAAACTGATTAGGAGGAGAAGTATTAATAGCTTTTGCATTTTTCATGCCAAACCTTTTCAAAACCTTTTTAAGGTAATTTTTCTATAACAAATACAATCTTTCATCTATTCGATCTCTCTTAATTTTCATACCAAGAATTTTTATAGTTGTTTCTAAATCTTTCATCTCAAATTCATTATTCAATTGAGTAATTAAAATCTGAATTTCTTTCAAATTTTTGACAGTAATGAGCATGTCATCAATATAAAATAACAAATAAATGAAAGAACTATCTTCTAGTTTTTGAAAGTAAACACAGCTATCATACATACTTTGCGAATAATCATGATTTAATATAAAGGAATTAAACCTTTTATATTACATCTTGAAGATTATTTTAGCCCATATAATAATTCTTTCAACAAGAAAACATGTTCTTCCTTTCTTTCAATTTTAAAATCCTCGGATTACTTCATATAAATTTGTTCTTCAAAATCACCATATAGAAAAATTTTCTTAACATCAAACTGTTCTAATTCCAAATCATATATGGTAACCAAAGCAAGTAAAACATAAACAAAGTTATACTTAATTATAGATGAAAATACATCATTAAAATCAATACCTTATATTTGACTGTAACATTTTGTAACTAATTTTATTTTATACTGTTTATTTTTAACCCCTGGAATACTTTCTTTTTTTGAAAACTTATTTGTAATCAACAATCTTTTTTTTTAAAAGTGATTTTACAAGAACCCAAGTTTTATTTTTATAGAGAGATTTTATTTTTTTTATTCATTGTAATTAGCCATTTATGTGAATCATAAAAAAAACTGCTTCTGAATAGTTAGAAGGTTCACCAACTCTATCTATTTCTTTTATAACTGTCAAAATATATACAACCAAATTTGCATATCTCAATGATGGTCAAATCTCCCTCCTTAGTTTGTCTCTGATTATAGAATACTGCTCTTCCTTTGGATTACCTTATGAAAATTCAAGTATCTCTATTAGATCTGATTAAGTTATAGAGAAACTTGACTGAAAAGAAATAGATCTATAAATCTTTATCTTCACCTCCTTCTATATACTATCATTCTTACTTAAATCACAAACATTAGAATACTTCTTTTAAGGATAACATAGATAACTCATCGAATGTAACATCTTTGCTAATTACAAATTTTGAGAATTTAAAATTTAAACACCATAATCTATATTTTACTTCAAAATCATACCCAAGAAAAATACATATTTTAGCTCTAAACTCTAATTTTTCTTCATTCACATACATGTATGATAGACATCTAAAAATTTTTAAATAGGAGTAATTTTTAAGAGCACCTGACTAAAATTTCTCAGGAGTTTTAAAATTAATAACTGTAAAAGAAGTACGATTGATAATACGAAAAGCTGTAAAGATCGCCTCTGTCCCAAAATTTTTTGTCCAACTTGCAGTAGAAATTATACAACAAAAAAGTTTAGTCATACAATGAGAAATCTTTAGTCAAACTTGCATTAGAAATTATCAGAATTCTTTCTAAAAGAGTTATGTTCATTCGTTCTTCCACACTATTCTGGTAAGGCACTATCCTAACTATATGATGTTGAATAATTCCTTTATTATTGTAAAATTTATTGAATTTACCTTTATAAAATTTTAAGCTATTATCTATTCTAAGTTACTTGATTTGTCTTCCTATCTGTTTCTCAATCATAACTTTTCATTACTTGAAGGTTAAAAAAAATATCATTTTTTGTTTTAAAAAATAAACACAAACTTTTCTCGAATAATCATCAATGAAAATCAATATATTTAATACTATCTTTAGATGAAATACATGAAGGTCCTCAAAGATTTGAATGAATATAATTTAAATTATCTTTTTTTGATAAACTAAAGTTAACTCTTTTCTACTTATCAAAAATACAATACTCATATAAATTCATTGATCCAGTACTTTGTCTCATAAAGAAGACTTCTTTTACTTAATATGATTAAGCCTTTTTCACTCATATGGCTTAACTACATGTGCTATAGTTTGGTAATATCAGAATCCAACAAAGATGATGTAGAGACTGTAACAAAATCTGTAACTGAAAATTCCTATAAAATATATAAACTATCATACCTACAAGCTTTTATAATCACAAGAGTACCTTTATTAACTTTCAAAACTCTACCTTCAACTAAATATTTGCACTCAAATACCTTTAGGATATCCAAAGAGATGAGATTATTTTTTAAATCAGGAACATGTCTAACATCAGTGAACGTTTTTACAATATTATTATGCATTTTAATTCAGATTGTTTCCTTATCTATAACATTACAAACAACATTATTATCCATTAAAATAATTCTACAGTGAAGAACAAATCCCTATTAAGACACATAAGATAAAAATAACCCAAATTTAAAATCCACTCATTCTTAGATCTTGTTTTATCATTAATCATAAAGAAAATATTTTCACTATTCTCATCTACTGCAACACTAACTTCGGCAATGTTATTATTTTTCTAAACAGGTTTTTTCTTATACTTTTCGTTATTTTTTTAACTTAAAATATTCATATTTAATGCACTACTTTTTGTAATAGTAATTATATTATAAATTCTTATGTTTGAAATTAGATCTAATTTTAAATTTTCTATTTTTGGATTTTTTTTCTTCTCTTATCTAAATCTAACAATTCAATCTTCTACTTGACTTTCACTACTTTCTTCACTTTTATCCTTATTAATCTATTCATTAGATTTCAAAGTAGATTTAATTTCTAATCTAAAATTGTATCCTTTTTATAAATTATAGTATCACAAAAATACTTGAAGGACTTAAGAAAAGAACATAATAATAATAGGATCTGATCTTTATTATCTATTTTAACATTTATATTTGTCAAATCCATAATAATAAAATTAAATTTATTAAGATGTGAGAGTATTGACGTACCTTCTATCATACGAAATATATACAAAGACTACTTTAAATAAAGTTGATTCTCCACTGTTTTTTTTTTTTTTTGATATACGAAACTTTCAATTTTTTTCACATATCTCTTATAGTTGTTTCAGTAGTAACTTCTTGCAAAACTTCTTCGAAGAGATTGAAGATAATATATGATCTTGCCTTTCTATCTATAGCAATAAAATTTTTATCATCCAATTTCTCAGGCTTTTTCTCCTCTCTTTGAATGGTTAACCCAATTATATTTTGGTTTAGAATAGTCTCCATCTTGAACTGTCATATTCTAAAGTTGATATTTCGATCAAACTTCTTAATATAAGTCTTTATTATTGCCATTATTATCAAAATCTCTAAAAAAGTTCTGATACCATTTTCTTTTAAATTTTTTTTAAAAATTAGTAAAAGAGATTTTAAATAATTAAATAACAAGATAAAAATAAAAAAAGTTAATATTTAAGTAATTTAGTCAATGTGATTTATATTCACGAACAAAGATAAGTAAAATAATTTTATTATCTTTTAAAAAAATTATAAAATTTAAAAGAGTGATCCTAAATTTATCAATAAAAAAATATAAATTTTAATTAAAAAAGATATAAATAACTTTAAAGATTTAAATAATTTATAATCCTAATTTTATAAAAAAAATAATTTAAAATTTAAATACTCTTAATTTTTTTATATTCTTTAAAAATAATTATATCCCTTTCATGTATAAATAAAAAAAAAATATTTAAAAAAAAAAATTATATGATACAGACACAACACATCTATCACAATATATTATAACGAAAGATTGTAATTTGTAAATAGTTTCTTTTTCGGGCAACGTGGATATGGAATCCAAGAAAAGGGATAATAAAAAGGGAACTTTCCAAAGACATTTGGACAAGTGAGTCAATGCCAATCATATCCAGCAAAAGGCACTGCTCTCTCTCTTTCTCCAACGTTTGCCCCCACTGAACCATCTCTTTTAGTCATCGGTGAACAATGATCCAACTCCAAAGTCCTAAAGCAAATACCAGCTGCAACGGTTGATTCCATTAGACTAATTAATTGTATTATCTTAGTTTCCTAAATCCAATCAGCAAATTGCTTTGACAATTTGTGGCAAATAATAGCCATGCAAACATATTGACCAACTCAACACCAAGATTGAAAATAAAAAATACCCTGTCTTTTACATTATTTCCATCCAGATATTACAATTAATTAGTATTTATCTTCTAAATCAAGTTTCAATGTGAGAGTGAATAGGTGGAGATATAATTATTTTAAAAAAAAATTACATTCAAAAAGAAAAGAAAAAAAATAACCATCACACTATCAAATTAAAGGAATAATATTATAACATTACATAACAAAATTCTAATTATACCAAAAATTTGTAGTTAAAAATAAAAGCACATATAAAACATTCTTGATTTGTGTCCTTCCCTTTCCTGATTAAAGTTCGCATCATTTTTTTTTAAAATCTCATTCATATTTTATAATCCCTTGAATAACTAAACAAAAAATATATAAAGTTAATTTTGAATGTATTTTCTTAAGGTTTGTCCCATCATTCAACCTAAAATGATAACTCCTATGATTTTTCTAAAATGTCTGAGCCATGGGTCCTCTCTGATTCTGAATGCATGCGCTCACAATTTACAACCATTTTTGCAAGAGAAATTCTTGTATCTCAATACCAAACAAACAGATGTGTTGCTTTGAAGTTGTAATCTATTGAATTTTGAGAAAAAAGTATGTGCCTTTTTCCAGTTCAGGGTCCAGAGAGGTTGGCAACGTAACTTTATTTTCAAATTCTCCATCTCCAACGAAAGTACTAACCACCATTCAAGGGTGAAAAAGCATAAAATTGAATTAATACTTTTCATTTTTTCACTTTTTCCATTGTACTGGGGTTCACTTTCAAATCCCTTTATTTTTTTTTCAAAGAAAAAATTAACTGTAAATAAAACGTATTAAGAAGAAACTCACTATTCCAAAAAAAAAAACAAGTCGAAGTTAGGAACGTTAGTTAAAGAGGAGATCAGGCAATACCTGAAACATGTACGTGGAATCCTGTTGGCCTGTACGGTGCTGCTAAATGAACGAGAGGATTTCAAAGGACACTTCTCAACCCAACCCAAAAACTTTGGTTCTGGACCTTTTGAAAAGCAACACTAGAATTTTTCGAAGGCCGTTTCCTTTGTAGTACTCGGCCCAATCCAAACTATTTCTTTTTGGACATATTGAAAACATAGGTCCATCTAGATCTAGAAAAACCTTAAAGATCACTTCTGAAAAGACATTAATCGCCCTAAAATACATGATTGTCTATGTTAAGTATTTGATTGATTAACGAAATATTAAGAATTAAAATAAATAAAAACAATTAGGGGATCTCACATCTTCAAATGTGATTTTGAGCTCTCAAAATAATAAAATTTTAAGAAAATTTATGAAATTATTGTGAAAAAGGATGTATTACATTTGTCCTCGCTCGCTCCATTTTAACCTCTGCAACTCAATATACTTTCAATTAAAACCATACTACATCAAAAACTTGTATGAAATGTGCATCCGTAGCAGACTAGCAATGTCTAGGAAAGAGATAATGGAGAGCGTTGGTTGTGCTGAAAGAGGTTTTATAGATGCCCGCCTACACCAGATGTGGAGCCATCTCATGACTTATTATGGCCATGCCTTATGCAAAACATTGTAAGCATAGATTTATTATTTTACCCTTCTAAAATAGGTTTATTTTTGTTGATGCAAGAAAATATCTTGTTATTTTCTTACATCAAGTATTGAGTATCTCACGGTGGTTGATGATGCAACAGTTGAAGGGCATTTTGTATTTGTATTTGTGACCGAATTTGGGTTACTTCCAAGCTGCCTACGTACCCTCCTTTCTTTTCTCTTTTCTCATTTCCTCTCTGCTGGTTCTTTCAGTTCTCTCTCTTCTTCTTCTTTGGTGGGGGGATCAAATCACACATAATTCTTATTTGAGGGAGGGGATGGTGATATTATAGAGGAGATGGTGATCTGACAGGCTAGAATGGCAAGGTAGCAACTCCAGGGAACTATAGGGTGGATGTTATCCTATGTGTAGGACCCGCACCTCATAACATCCCCAACATAAGTCCCTCAGTTTTCAGTAAAAATATAATTTTACCGAAAATTATAGTTTGTATGGGCCTTTCATAAGGGCAAAGACTCCATACGGGATCTCAACATGATAGAATGAAAAAGTATAGAATCATCAATAATCATCGAGCGCGTAAGCTTAGTACCATAGAGTGGGAGAGTCCAGAATCATCGAGCGCGTAAACTCGATATTATGAAGTAAAAAAATCCAAAATCATCGAGCGCGTAAACTCGACATCGAGCTAAGAGAGCTCAGAAACATAGAGCAGATAAAATTAGAATCATCGAGCTTATAGGCTCGACATCGAGCTCATAGGCTTGGACTTGAACGAATAAGCTCGATAACATAGAGCGAGAGAGCTCCGAATCATCGAGCTTGTAAGCTCGACATCAAACTAAAAGAGCTCAGAATCATCGAGCGAAGCGCTCAATATCGAGCTAATAAGCTCAGAAAAATGGAGCAGAAGAGCTCTGAATCATCGCGCGCGTAAGCTTGATATCATAGAGTGGAGAGCTCAAAATCATCGAGCGCATAAGCTCGATATCGAGCAAATAAGCTCAGTATCGAGTGCATTTACTATAGTAATGTAGATACCAATCATCTCTCATCTCAGAGGTCTCAGATCAGGGACGACATAGTCCATCTCAAAGGTCTCAGATTGGGGACGACGTGGTCCCTCTCAGAGGTCTTGGCTCTGGGATGACATGGTCCCAAAAATAGTAACTGGCCTTGGACGACGTGGTCCATATGACCTCGAAATGACGTGGTTCCATATTACTCGAGACCCCATCTGATGGTTCGATCAATTTTCTGTGAGTCAAACCCAAGACCTGGGGCGAAATGACGTGGTTCTATATTACTCGAGGCCCCATCTGATGGTTCGATCAATTTTTTGAGAGTCAAACCCAGGACCTGGGGCTTCAGAGATAAGAAATGAGCCCTCTGAGATCTGAGATAAAGTGGTAAGTCCTCTGTGATAGAGCTGAGACCTCCGAGATGAGACGATGAACTCTCCGAGATGAGGCAAAAAGCCTATTTTTGATAAGTAGCTTTTATTCTGCCCACAAGTCGCTTTAACGAAAAGTCTACGAAGGATAGTAACAGAAATCAAAAGTCATAATATTCAATAAATATCATGCAGTTCTAATAATATACATATGTATGATTTCCATGTTTAGTCACATTAGATATGTAAATACAATTTTCATGCAAATAATATTTTATAATGGTTGCTAAATAATTAATATGTAGCTAGCATTTATAACTAAAATTAATAAGAAATAAAGAATGTTAGAGAAACTTTCCTAGATGAACCTTCTTTCAATGAAATAGATGAGAATAT
>JAVXUL010147290.1:0-14392 GCA_035590515.1 Trichilia minutiflora
CTTGGTCAAAGGGTTTAAATTCAAGTTTGACTTGAGCTCACCCATGTATTCTAAGCATGGTTGTATCACATCACTTGACCATTATTTTATTATATTTATTAGATAAATATGTAATTAAAATAATGGAAAATGGATGGAAAATAACTCACTTTTGGGTCATCTTCTTCCTTCCACCGTAGGCAACCATGGGAGCTCAATTTGGGGGAGGGTTTAAAGTATGGAGAGCTCACACTTGTGATCTTAGTCTTCATCCAATCCAAAAGCTTGCAAGGTACCCACTCTAGCTTCCATTTTGCACCTTTATTTTCTCCTTTGAAAGCATAGATTTAGGGTTAGTTTCCTAGGGTGAGAAACTTCCTTTATGCATGTTTTAGGCCATTAGAAACCAACACACATAACCGTAAATCAATATCATTAGCCCATCAGGACAAATTAAATAACTGTTGGCTCATAAGACCAAATCAACGAGTGTGGCACCCCGGCCATTACACTCAACTACACCACATTCACAAACATATATAGGATTGGCCTCCAGCCTCAAAATCACAATAACAAATATACACATTAGGCCTTCGATCTCACATTCATGACAGTCCAAGTTTCACAACAAACTTATATCTATCACAAATAAGGGGCCATCCCGGCCATCACACAACATACCTCCAACGCTTCCTCATTTCAGTTATGTATCCATATACATACATTCATATATATATATATAACATTATATTCATTCATAAATAATAATAAACGAGATGAAGGAAAAGGAATGTGTCAACTCACTGTTCTAGAGTGGGAAACCACCCTCTCGGTATCCTCTTCGCAGTAAATATCCTTCCATCTCGTCTATCGCATCTGAATACACATACAAACATAGATTTAATAATCTATCATAATGTGCACAAATAATATAATGCATGCTCATACTACTCTCGCACTCTTATCTCTCTCTCTACACATACTATCCAATATAAAACCCCGCTCTATTTATAATTTTCTCATTAATTCTAACACCAATAGCTATCAAAGACCTCTAACTTATTGATGCCGATGATAAAAGAGAAAATTCCTAATTTTTAGGGTTTTATAAATAGTATCTGAGCTATATATTCTTAGATCTAAAATGATAGCTCAAAATAGAGAGATGAGGCGAGGGATCAACTTACCCAAACTGGTAGGTGAGCTTGGAGTCCTTTTTGGCTTGAATATCTCTTCGATTACTGTCTATAGTACCTCCTCTCCTCACAAATCCTCATGATCCGATGGGTAGAACTCCGATCAAAGGAGATTTCTGGGTTCTGGTGTTGATTCTCAGTTCATAGAAACTGAAATGGTGAAGTTTGGTTGAGAAATAGTGGAGATCAGTTTCAAGAGTAAAAGAGAAAGAGTTTCTATCAAAAATAGAGAGAGAGAAGGTGAAAATATTAAATAGGGAAGACCATCCCTTGTTCTGCGTAAATAGACTGTGAAATATCCAAAGGTATCGATATATTTCATAAACATATCTATACCTTTAGCTTCATACCTGCAACATATCGATACCTTCCCCCAATGTATCGATACATTTGGCTATTTATTGTTAACTAAGCCTGCAAAGTATCGATACATTCCTTAACGTATCGATACATTTCGTCACAAGTAGATTTTACCTCCGTCACCAAGGTGTCGATACCCTTCATCAAAGGTATCGATACCTTTCGCCTCATCCAGCAACATATCGATACCTTTGCCTCTAGTCCTCCTTCTGAAGATTGCTACTTCAAATGGTCAAACTTTGGATCCTGATATCTGCTTGAAACCCATTATATATCGATGAAAAGCTCTCTCCGAGATCTACAAAAATGATATAGAACTTTTTCTCAATTGAAAATAATTTTGGGGTCAAAAATCCAATTCTTTCTCATAGACTCATATTCTATACCACACACATCTTTAAACATAACTTCGAGTTATTACACCCTCTAACGCATGATCTATATGCAATACCAAGTATAAAATCTCATAAGGGTTTTACTATAATGCCCATAACCCTAAGGGACGGGTTTTACAATTCTCCCCCCTCCCCTCATATAAATTTTGTCCTCAAATAAAGGTATTTTGAAATACCCCACTTGTTATTCATTACTAGGAGAACAAACTGTAGCCTCTAAAGAACAAAGAGAATAATGAAAATAAAATATATGTCATATATAATATATAAGAACCTTTTCTTTTGGGCTAAATACATACCTTATCATTGAAAAAGGTGTGGGTACTGCCATCTTATCAAACTCTCTGGCTCCCAAGTCATCTCCTCAACTGTGGCACTCTGCCATAAGACTTTCACCATCAGAATAGTCTTATTTTTTAAGACTAGTTCTTGCCAATCAAGAATTCTCACCGGCTATATCATATAAAAAGCGACTTTTGGCAAGCTTCTAGGATGGCAGGGGGCAGGAATGAACTGAATCTCACATGAAAATGGGAGAGAAGGTTATAGGCTATATATGCGGAGTTGGAACCAAGTTGTCAATAAGGTCTTTTGGGATGGGTGGTGGTTTATTCCTAAGAACTACGCAGTTAAACGTGCTTGAGTGAGAGTAGTACCAAGATGGGTGACCTCTTGAAAAGTTCTCGGTATAACCCATTACTAAGAACAAAATCGTGAGGCCCTAATTGTTAAGCCAAAGTGGATAATATTGTTGATAGTCTTGGGTCAAGTGTTATAACACAAATTAGCCAAGAGTTGAGAAAGGTTAAGTTTAGGACTTAAACAATATCAAGAAAAGCTAAATATTGATATATCAAAACGAAAATATTGATACATAAAATAAGTCACGTAGAAGATTGCTAGAGAATGTAGACAAGTATCTACATGCCACCCAAAAGTACCGATACATTTAAGAAATACCAGAGATTTTGACGTAAAGCATATGAAGTTATTGATATTCTCATAAAAAGTATTGATACATACGTACGAAGCAAAGACACTAAGGACTAAGTGCATGCATGTATCGATATCCACAAGCAAAGTATCGATAGATAAAGATGTGATGAAGACACTGAGGGCAAAGCATAACTGAATATCGATACACTAAGTCAAGATGAAGATATTAGGAGCAATATGTACCTAGGTATCGATACTTTCTAAAACTGTATTGATAACAAAGATAACAAATTTGCAAAGGATATAATTCGAAGTATCGGTACATCTAAATGAAGTATCGATACATCATGCAGTTTTTAAAAAATAATAGTTGGTTTGTAGTATTTATTATAAAAATTTAATGCACTTTCAGAGAGTCACTGAGTGCAATTAATCTGATATATAAATTTGAAGATCTTTATAGAAGTAAAGAGAGAGAACAACCTAGTATTAAAAGGAAGAATTTTTCAGAACATTCATTATATTTTTCAAGTTTTCATTATCTTTGTAATTATTTCTCTCTGTTTTCGTTCTTAGCATTCATTTTGGTAAAAGAAAATCAGAAAAACTAAACATATTATAAATTAACTCTGTTGAGATATTGTATTTCATCTTTTACTTTCATTATACGTGTTTAGTTAATCTTCACCCTTGTTAAAAAGGGGAGATAAACTTTTGGGTTTCTGTTCACTTGAAAAAGCAAGATTATAATTGTTGCTCTTTATCCGTAAGAAGAATTTGAACTAGATTTCTTTTGACCCGAACAAACTATGAGAGTTAGTAGCATTTCAGTGTATGGGTGGATATCAACTGAGAAGAGTAGATATAGGCTAAGTAGTTGAACCACTATAAAATTGATTATACCATTCTCTCTCTCTCTCTCTTTCTCTACACTTTGCCTTTGCATATTAATTGCCTATTTATTTTTAAAATTTTTTATTTACAATTTTACCCCATTCACCCCCTTTTTGGGTGTCTACTCCTTGACTTCACTTAAGTCTGTTCCAAGATATTAAATTCTGTAGCTACATATGACACTTTGACCATATCATAATATAATCATAAACTATATAAATCCATTTAGCTCTTCAGCCATATCCATATATAATCAAATCTAACAATTCAACATGTATATATGTATATGCATCAATAATACCAAATCCCAAATCAATACTAAAATCATTATAAAATCATCATCATTGAATAAGTCATCAAAATTAACTTAGTCTTTTAGCCTCGTCTCAACAATACAAACTCAATGCTAAAGATAATTCAACATTCATTTAAAACATAAATATACATATGCCTAAAAGTCACATTTCTAATGTTCTATCATACTTTGAATAGGTATGTTTAAATAAATAATTAAAAGCAAGATAAAAATATCCACTCATAATTTAGGGAGGGTAAATACTCCTTTGGTCCCTCTCTGCACGTGATTTTCTCTTTTTCCGTATCAATGTCTAATTATACAAATAACAACACACATATTAATCTAGATCCTAATTATCAATAGTATGAACCTATATGCAATGCTTATTAAATCTAACTCGTGTTTTCTTAATCATCATTGAATTATCGAGGCTTGATTCGTTTATGACTATTCATCCAATTTCTAACAATGAAATCCTGTGTCTGCATTTAATTCAATATCTACATTCATTTTGTCTATTCCATGTTATTTCAATACCCAATTTACTATTTCATCAAATTTTTATCCTAAATCGATCTAATTGTTTATAAACTCTCGTATTCATTACCTTTATTCTAACTCAAAATGACCAAAACTAACTCAATTCATCATAATTAAACAAGATTTTTTTAGGTAAATAGTCCTAGTTAACACAGTGAATTTGTTTATTGTTCATATACCTAAATTTTTTTACTCATAATTTTGACAATCTAATTACATACATATATATTCTACATCCTAATTAACATGAATTAAAGTGAATTATATCAACCAGAATCAATTTAAATTCGGATAAATAGTAATCCTAAATTATAAATTCTCCAATTCATCAAATTTATACTTGAATTAAGCTTATAAACTTACTAAAGGGTTAAAATTAACCTTAGGGAGCTTTAATTACAGCTAATTTTTGAAATCTCCAAATATGTGAACATTGAACCCTAATGTTTTGAATTATTCTCCAACCTTTGGTCTTCTTCAAATCGACTAAATGAAATGTTCATAATGTAAAGGGTAGAGTTGATATGTTGAAAAAAATTGTAAGTTAAACAGAGAAAATAGAAGAGAGTGAAGGAGAAGAGGAAGAACAAAAGCTAAGTGCAAGAGGGGGCTCCCCAAAAGATGAAGAAGGAGAAAAAGAAAATAGAAATGATCATTTCCATTCATTGCACACACACACATATATAATAATAAGAAGTTAAAAGACCAAAGGACCCTTGAAGAAAACAGAAGAAGACAAAATTTTTGAGAGTGAAATCGATTTTTTACAGTCAAAAGTAATCCAAACAGCACCAGATAAAGGTGGGAGCTCAAACCGATGCTAAAACTGGTCCAAAAATAATTGAACTAGTCTTCTATATTGACCTAAACTGGCACCCAAAATCAATGTCAGTTGGTAGAGTTTTTGGGTTAGTTTATTCTATGCATTTGATTTTATGACCTCTTTTGTTATAGTGCTAATATCTCTCCATATAAAGTCGAATTTCATTTAAGTTTCTTTCCACTCAACTGTCATCGAGGATATTTTAGAAAGAAACTATTCATCAACTAGATTTTTTCATTGATAAGAATTTAATTTTGAAGCCTGAATATGTAGTTGACACCTCTACATAAAATTTTTAAAATTCTCTCATTTTCATTCAAATTTTCTCAAATCACTAAAATAACATCCATACAGTATTAATTATATAAAATATAATACTCGAACTTATATTTTATAAAAAATAACAAAAATATTTTTAAAAAATAAAATGATCAAAATACTCTAAATAAAAAATACGGGATTTATAATATTATTCATCATAAAATTCTCAAATAAAATAGCATTTATTCATTGGATAGTAGAAGGACATTCTAATAATTTTAAAATTTATAACAATTTATGATCTATTAACTACATGTCAACTAACATGTCAATTTATTTGAGTTCCATTTTTAGATGAATAATATTATTGATTAAAAATATACGAGTAATACTAAATATTCAAATACTTATCTCACTTACATATGAAGTATTGTGTAATTTTATCAATTAGAGAGTAGATTTCATATTTTTAAATAACAAATTACTTTATATTACTACCTAATCAATAAAAATCATATTATTATGCAACTTGAGACTCTTACTATTACTTAAAATATATTATTTTACAAAAATAATATATATATTAGTTTATAAAAATTTTGCGTGTTAAAATTTATAAAATTATGTCTAGTATCTATTAACTTGGCCTAACGTAAAATCCTGGGTCCACCTTTGTTAGAGCATTAAATCACATTAAATTAAAATATATTATTTTTATTAAATTGTTAAAAATAAAATATTATTTTTATTCATGTCAATTTATATTAATTATTAAGAAAATAAAATTCAATATCCAAGCGAGCTCCTGTCCATAATTATTATTGGTTAAGATTATTGTTTATCGGGTTTTAATTATCATCTATCGGTTTATGCAAACATGTAAATATAATCCTTGAAAGAAAGAATACATGTAATTATAGTCAGTGTTCAATCTCTCCTATAAGAAAATTGAAGAAAGCAAAATTCAACCACTACGTAACTACTTGTCAAACACTGGCGAATAAAAAATTTTGTTCAGTGATACTGGTGTAGTATCATTATTTAAGAGTATATTTAATATAACTGATATAAAATTACAAAAAAAAAACATTTAATAATATTAATTTCTAATAAAATTATTTATTTTACTTTCATTTTCCAGTAATTATAGAGTAAAATTAATTATATAACGATAACATGTTAATATTAAATATATCCTAAATCATAAATTATATGCGTGACGTATGAAACTTAAAATTCTCCCACTCCAAAATCAACTATACACCGAAGCAAATGCAACAGATGCATCTCTAATTTAGTTATTCTCAAAAAATTTCACCCTGCTTCAAATTTTTTTCTCAGCAAATTTATCAATGATATGTTTGATTATTTTTAGTGAACGATTATTTTAATTATTGTTGATGACCACCAATAGAGGCCTATGGTGAAATGATCTAATGGCGATCGAATGTTAATTGTAACGATTTATGTATTCTTAATTTTTTAAATAAAAGAAAAATATTTATTTCATAAATCATTGCAATAATGAAATTCAATTGCCCCTTAATTTTATCGTTTTGAGTCAAATTTCACAATAGTATATATTTGAATCCAATCCTTATTTTGAAATAAATTTTGTCAACTCTACTCAGCAAATGCACTGCTTAAAATTTAGCATATATTATAAAAATTAATAAATTTGGACTCATGTAAAACATAAAATATATTATTATATGAACCATAAAACTTATAACACGTCAAAAAATTCTAATAATTAAATCAATTAACACCCCAAGTATGCTGCATCCAAAATTTATTTTATGTTCTTTGTTATAATATTTATCTCATATATCATAATAATCAAATTAATTAAATGGTTATAAAACAACTAAATTTTATGAATATTCATTTATTTATTTGCTTTTTAAAAGTAGTCGGGTTGCTTTGCCCGATGCGTCCAGTATGCTGCTGTGTCCACTATAGAATGTTTAATGTTAAAAAATTGTGCTATCATGATTTTAGTAGAAGTAGTAGAAATAACAATAAATAAAAATTATAACAAATTAACCAACTATGGTTATTTTATAAATTTATGTCATTTTCAAAATTCAACCAACCTGCCTGCCCATCCCATCCGTAAGAATACATTACTAAAACCGGCCATTTTAAATTATATAGAACCTGTTGGTTTATTCATATAGTTATTTAATATAAATTTAAAGTACTAATTTGTTATTAGAAAATAACTGATCGTGTACTAATTTGTTACTTTATAAAAATTTTAGGGACTAAAATGTTGTTGTCCCACAAAAATTTAATAAAGTTAAGCTTCTAGAAACATTTGAAAGATACTAAATATATAAAATAAAAACCGAAGAAATTGGAGAATCTATTTAGGTTGGTCACCCACCTCATTTTATTTAGTTTTTGAGCAAGTGGGCATCTCTAGTTTCTTCTCGTGCCAATTATCATTTTTTTTTAAAATTCAAACTTTTTGTTCTTCTCCTTCTTCTTCTTTTTAGTTAGTTTTTTTTAAATAAATTTATTATCCACAAATATCAATTCCAACATAGGAAGATTTCAAATATGGGCCCCTACACATCAGAATTAGGCACACCAAAAAAGTATATGATCATCATCTTATATATATATATATAATTTCTAGTATATTATTTCAATGGTAAGATATTATAGGCACAATCTTTATATAATGGGTTATGGTATTGGGTCTATATCAATATATATCATTGTCACACTCATAACAACAAATGTATCATTTTTAATATAATGTAAAATTTATATATTTTTTTTAAGAATTCTTATATTTAATATTATAAATTAATCTTACATCAGAATATGAAATGCCAATTCATATTAATTTGAATTTTGCTATATATTAAATTATATTAAAAAATAAGGAATCAATTCTTCTAGTGCTAACTTTGAGGAGAAATTTCTTAATTTATTTTTATATGTAAATAAAGATAAAGCTTGAATGTGTGAAACTTAAAATTAAAATTTTTATATAAACTATTACAAAATATTTTTTACAGGTAAACAAGGTTCATATTATAAATATTATCTCTGCATTATTTATAAGGTTGTATTTAGAATTTTAAATTTGAGAAATAAAATATCAAAATAAATATATGAAAGAGATTACACTCTACAAATAATTGACAAAATAATAGATAAAATGTTCATGTTCTCAAGTTGACGGTGGCAAAATAAATTTTGTTTTGTACATTTGAATTATATATTCCTCAATATGAACTTAAAAAAAAAAATTATTACAGGTCTTCTTGTTACTTTACTCTTTTGTTAAGTTGTCGTGTATATTAAGACAGATCCATAGGTCAATAAATAACATGAGTTATTATATCCAATAAATTAATATTTTTATTACATTATGCAAATAGAAAATAAATTTTTTATTTTTAAAATAAAAATATAATATTATGAATAATGCTAAATATGCAAACTTCTGTATAAACTTAATCATACAAATTGATATAACAAAATTATATTATTGTCACATATTTAATATTTTAACAAAAATAAAAATATTGTAAGAGTAAAGAAAATGTAATAATAATATAATTATAATTTTTTAATTGCCACATTAATCATTATAAAAATTTTGTATCTCAATTATTGTTGTAATAATAATTACTATTTTTATGTTGTGCATTTTTTTTTATAGTATTAATTGAGTAGAAGCAGCAGCACATGTATGCATCAAAAGTCAGGTCTACAATACGAATCTCTCAAGTCATGGTGGGATCATGTGGTAGGTTTTAATGATAGAACCAGAAGTGGAAATATTAATTGACAAATATTTGAAAATGAATGGAGACTCGTCATTTCACCACAAGGCCTGTCTTTCAGTCTGCCATCACATGCAATTTAAGATTTGAGAATTTCGTTATCAGTAAGTTCAAAGGAATGGATGCACGACTCTTCGAAGTCAAAATCTATTGTCAATTTGGTACCCACTTTGATTATGGATCCTATGCATCAACTGTCTATAAAACTGTAATTAAAGTTAGGGTTTGTTAATGAGTGCTTTTAAGAAATTTATTAAAAAATTTTATATTTATTATTTCTAATAATTTTTAGTATTGAATATAGTAATTGAAGATGGATTTTAATGTATTAAAAAATATAATTTGTCAAATATAAAAAATTTTAACAAGTGTCTTGAAAGTATTTGTTAGTAAAATCCGTAAAAATAAACGGATAAATTTCAACTTACGCTCAATTTTGTTTTTACAATTTTTATGGTAACGTGGCTTCGCCATTTCCAGAAGAAAAAAGACATAACTACAAAATACTTAAAAATAAAAGAGAGAGTGTTTTTTAGGTTGGGAACTCATAGAAAGCATTTGATTTATGATCTACTTTGAACACAATGAGGGTCTAGAAAAACATACATAATTATATAAATGGGTGCGTCTCGTTTTTTAATATCAATATCAAGGGCTTGATTGGATTATTTTTTGTCACATATATAATTTTTTATATATATTTGTGATAATAATTTTGGCATTCATTTAATATATGTCGATGATTTGTTGAGACACTTAATCTATAGTTAGAATTTTTCTTGTACATATTTTATATTATAATTAAAAAGATGGTGAAATAATACAATAATATAAAAAAAAATTCTTTTAAACTTTAGATCTGTTATAAGCCTGTTGTACCAAATCTTTTATATAATTTTTGTAATCTATTGACTAGAAAATTAAGATCCAAAAAGAGGTAAATTACGTGTGTGTTTGTGTATTGATCCATAGCACACGCAACAATAACGCTCGTACAAAAGCAGCAAGCACAACAGCTATACCAGCACACATATAGGCACGCGTGAAGCATAACCTGTCATGTAGATGTATTGATGAACAGAAAGGAAAGAATCATCTGTAATATTAGAGGAATCACTCAGCAGTAATATCAAAGTAAAGAACTCAGTCTGCCACAACACTATAAAGCAAACAATTGCGCTGTAAAGGAAGCCTATTAATACATTCTACAAAAACATTAAAGGAAAAAAGTGAAGAAAATGAAAACAATCAAGCTGAAAAAATCATGGAAAGAATAAATTGCCTTCCAGTATTTTGTAATTTATTGACCTTAGCTGTATGAAGGTGCGATGCCTTCTAATAGTAATAATTTATAGTTCATATAAATTACCTGTAAACCATCTCCTTGTATACATGAAAAAGCATATACTGAATAATATTCAGATTTAATATAGAAAACAAAAGCTTTTTTATTTGTTTTCAAGGTATTATAGTCGTTCTTGGCAAGTATGACTTCTTCGAACACCTCTCTGATCAATATCCTTATCCCTCCATCCTTAACATTGAAATATTTTTTTCCCCTTAAAACTCTCTCAAGATAACTACATGTTATTAAAGACATAAATTAATTGCCTGATTGAGAGTCAAGGTATAGGAGACTTCTTAAATGGAAGTTGTCCCAAGCCTTATGAGTTCATTGCTAACAATTCTGCAAAATTTGAAGGATCTGCAACTAGAAAGTGTATGCAACAGATCCAGAATATATCTCACGGAGGAAACTGGACAGACTTGATTAAAGGTGGGTCGTTGGAACCTTATCAAAAGATGTTCTTGGCCTTAAGTAGCACTTGAAACATTAGCAGAAGTTGGGCGGTCTCTTGTTGAACACTTCGCCTGTAGACCAAGGACAAAGAGTTCTTTGTTATGCAAAAATTACATTGTATAACAAGAAAAATTTCAGCACAACAAATGACTATTTCAAATGTTTTAAGGACATCTATTATATGATATCACGTCCAGCCTGTAAGACTCAAATGTGACAACTGTCATAAGTTTTTTAAATACATTCTAATATTTAGAATATATCCCAAGAACTTACAAAGCTTATCTGGTATCTATATTTAATTAAAAACATCATTCATTTCTATTCACAATCTTTCTTTTAACCCAGTATCACACTCTTTCAAATAAATAAATCATCATCATCAAATGTCTACATCTCAAAAGCATATTAAAACATTTCTAAAAATAATCATCAAACATATAAAACATACAAACATATAATTTCATGATTTCACTTACAATTCAACAAAATACATAATTCAAATGTTTATATACATCCCAATGGACTCTAAACTTTAAATGTGAGTCGAGAATGGGAATTTACTTGAAAAACTCTAAGCCTCAACGATGTCACTACCTCTTGGATCTCTCAATTATGCTTCTGATCACATAAAATTATAGAGTAAAAGGGTAAGTGCATAAAAGTATACTTTGTGAGTAGACCACTAAAAAAAATATTTATATAACATTTTTAATTAAAAAATATTAAAATAAAACAATTAAGGAAAAATATAGAAAACATTTAATCATTTTAAATTCCTGGACTGTTTGATTTGAAAATCATTGGTTGGCTCCTTTTTTAATGGTTATTCTAATCCTAAATAATTTTGAGACTGTCAGTGGGTTTTTCTTTTTCTTTTTATATGAAAATCAATGATCATTTAATAAAATTTTCTTTATTTAGAAAAATTATAGTATGAATGTTCATTTTATTAAAACTTTGTCTATCACTGATATTAGCCTCGAGTAATCACTTAATGATACCCATGACTATCCTCGATATTCTCATAGATGGGTTACTCCATATGATTTCAGCACCTCCTTTATATTTGTCTGACTTTTACATACAATCGTCTGTATGACTTCTACGTAAGTTTGATCCTAGGTTACCTCCCTATAACTATAGTAATCAAGTCTACACTGGCCCACTAGCCATATCACCAAAAGTATTATCATATATATCCAAAACAACTAATCATAATTTTCAAGATCATCAAAATCCAAGTATAAATCATATATACATAATCATCATCAAAATTCAAATAATCATTTGTAAAACTCGTATAATAAAACCATCTTTAAATAAAAGATATGAATACTGAAATATAAAATAATCTATCAATTTAAAATCATGTGTGGTCCTCAATGACTCATACCATTGTTACACATTCCACAAGTCATTTTATGTAAATCCCATATTTTTTAAGCTAGACATTTTGGTTATTTTATTCTCCAAGGATATTTTCGTTATTTTTTTTTATAAATTTTATATTTGTATAGTATTATTGGTTAAATGAACTCATATTGATGATTAATAAGTGTTTTGAGAGGTTTTGGATGAAATTGGTTAAGTTTGAGAAATATGGTATTAAGATTTCAACCATGCATCAAGTTTCTGTTGATTGGAAAGTCTAATTGATGATCCGTTTGTTCCTACTCAAAGAGAACTCAAAGATAATTCTATAGAAACAAATTGAGTCAAATTCAAGGTTAGATGAAAGATTGTTCATTCAAGAGACACTTTTTAGTCGAGAGTTAGTAATCATATATATATATATATATATTCATTTTCATTTTTCTTCTTTCTTTGTTTCTTTGTTTCTTTGTTTCTTTGTTTCTTTCTTTCTTCTCCTCTTGATAGTAGCTTCTCCTCTCTGAAATACATTTTTGGTTTCTTTATAGTTTCTTCAACGTTCTTCAATTTCTAATAGATTAAATCCTTGTTTTTTTAATAAATCACTAGTACTTATTTCCCTATACATCCTACAAGCTTCATTTCATCGATTTGGATGAGAAATTGATGAGAGAATGAAAAAAAGAGTGTATGGATGTTCATTTTGTCAATTTGATTTAACTGCTTCAATTTAACTAAAAGGGCTTGGGACACATATTTATACGTACGTATGTTCATCAATTAAAATAGTTAATATTAAGTAAAATCAATATACTAAATACATAATCAGCCTCTTGACATAAATCATATAAATCATGTTACAAAATCATTCAAATTAATATTATAGGTTTACACAAGAAGCTAGATTAATAAAGTCAGGCATGATTCACCAAATCGACCCACAAGGCCAAGTTAATATTAAAACTAATGCCATCACTTGTATATATAAATAGACTATTCTCAATGAAGGTTCTATGGCTTATTTCATGCATAAATTGTAAGTTTTTGACATAAAAATCCTAGGCTAAATACATGAAAAACAATGAATTTTATGAGTGATTACCTTATGGCTTTTAGGAGACTAGTTGTGTAATTTCTTTTGTGATGAAGACAAGCTCAAAAACATGAGCTCTCTTCACTTGACACCATTCTTTTGCTTCCCTCAAGGTTGGTCGAATTTAGCTTGAAGAGAGAGATGGAAAATATTGAATTTTCCTTGCTAAAATTAATGAAAAAATATTTATATTTTCTTTTCTTTTTTATTTAATTTAATTTAATTTAATTTGTATTTATCTTATAAATATATTAAATAAATGAAAATAATGTGATACAAGCCTTCTCATATTTGATGTGTGCAACCAATGCATATGGACCAATGAAAATAAAACACAAAATCAAAATATAAATCGATTATATTTTAACATATGTTTAATTTGTGGCCATTAATAAAAACCTATTTTTATTTGATTATTTAACACTTAAATAATTCTTTTAATGGCCAAATTAATTAACAAATTAATTACTATAATTGATTAAATAAAATCCATAATTATAATACAATTATCATAATGCCCTCGATCACATTTGCACATAAGGGTAAAATGGTTATTTTCATCTAAATTAAACACTTTAATTTAGATTTTATTATTTTATATTAAAATTATATTTTAATATGTTTGATAATCAAAAT
>JAVXUL010147301.1:0-14392 GCA_035590515.1 Trichilia minutiflora
TAGGACAGATATGTGGACACTCGGATTATATTAGTCCCCACCCCTCCACCTTATGGCGACACCAAGGTTACAACCTGCCACATGAAGATCTCCCGAGAGTCAGGGGATTTCACTTTCGGGGGTGTTGGAAGCTACACTCGGAGGTACGGACATTCAGAGGCTCAGGGATGATGTGGCAAGGAACAGTGTCACAATTCCCCACGTCCTCTAATTTTGCAACAGGTCACCTTAGGCATGTCAGTCATGCAATAACACATGTCCTTGGGACCGCCATCTGGTCATTCTAGCCTGTCAGCTCACCACCTCATCTATATTATCACTATCCTTTTCCCACCAAAGAACTACATGTGACTTGATCTCCCCCTCCCCCCCTAGCAAAGAAGAAAAAAGAGAAGTATCAGAGGAACTAGAAGAGAGGAAACAAGAGAAGGAGGAAGAAAGGGGGTACGTAAGCAGCTTGGGTCTCTCCCCAAGTTCAGTCACAAACACACCCAAAATCGATCAATCACCGCACCAACGCATCCCGAGATACTTCCTGTGCATGCGTCTCGCAGCCTCGAGTTCAAGGACAAGAAGAAGAAAATCTACTTATATAAAAAAATCATCGTAATATTTTCTTGCATCAACATATATATTAATTTTTTAAAATTATATCAAATAATATTTTAATATATTATAATCAAATTCTTAAAATTATATTTAATCTTAAAGAAGGGAGTATGAACAAGTGATATTGATGTGATAGTTATCGGTTTCACATTAATTTTAGAAAATTTTGTGTTATTTAAAAATTTATTAATTTAATGAATCAAAAAAATTTTAATAAATAAAATAACATGACACTATTATCACATTAAATCAATTATAATATCATTTAAAATATACTTTTCCATTTTAAAAAGTACACCCCAAAATCTCAAACATTACTCTAAAATTATATTTTACCATTCAAACTGATACTGCACCATTGGATTATTTTTAACGGATTGAGACAAATTCAGACTGTTTGGCAACGAAAATTCACAATTCTTTCATATTTTTCAATTTAATCCAATCTACCCATGTAACCCATCCAATTTACTAAAAAATTAATCAGGATCCAATTGGGCACCACTCTACCCTCTTGTCCTTTCCTTGAATAACAGACTTCCTGGCAGTTGCATTCCATTAATCTATGGATTTAGTAAGCAGATATATAAAACAACTAGAGTATCGGCAGTCATGAAAGAAGGACTCAACTTAATAGAGCTTGGTGGGTGTCTGCTCTATGAAATAGGTAAACACATAACAAATATTTTCTATAATTTATATAAAAAAAATAAGGAGATGAATAATATTCACCAGAAACATGTATTCCAAGAGGAATCTGCACTTACCATCAACATTCAGATTTACAGAGACCTAGGCAAAACAATATAAAATTGTATCGTTTACTGGTCATAAGGAGAAAGGAAGAATTAACGTTCTTGTATAAAAGAAAAAAAACATATGGCCACTCTACACACCAACTCATGCTTCTATGAGACATTTGCCTAGGTAAGCATACGTATATACTAAACTACAGAAAAGAAAATTCTATATTCCGCAAAAACTGGGCAGACCAAAGAAAGTTATGCCTTTACCAAGCAAGAATTTGGTGTCCTACACTTGGTCTAAACAGCTAACTCAAAACAATCTTCTAGGTGCACCATGACACAATACACTATTGTCATTATCACAGTGACCACAATAACAATTCAATCGTCCAATTATGTCTGCGGAAGAGGAATAAAACTGCTTCCTACTGGCATAAATTCCTTCGCCTGTAGCAGTTGACACTGGTAACTCCACTCCAGCATGTCTTGAAATTGGTATCCACATTTGAACACTTTGGAAAGATTTTCGTTTGATGAGGTTCACATTCAGGTTGGGTTGACTATGGTCAAGAACACATCAAAATCTTATTTACCAAGGGAAAGAAACCACAGACAATGAGACATGAGGATGAAAACAAATTAGATAAACTCAGGCATTGAATACCATTACAGCTGGATCAACTGAGCTTTCATTACTGCTAATGCCATTCTTCGTATCAACAGTGGCAAAAATCACAAGGATTAACAATATTATCCACCCCACATACAGATATTTTGAGCGGGAAGCAAGAAAACTATGCCAATTTTGAACAAAAAATGCAGAAAGGAAGCCCCAATAGACCAGAGAAAGTTGCTCAAATTTGTGCAACAGATTCAAGTAACTATCATAAAATTAGAAGGATATTTTTATCCAAAAGCAACTTGAATGATGGGAAATTTTCCTTTATAAGGTATAATAGGATAGTTCTCTTCAAAGCTAGAAGTTTACCACCTTGAGAATTCTTTTAAATGTTTTCCATTGTCTAAATAGATGAACTGAAAGAGAGACATACTCTGCTAGTCTTTGTTCTACAATCCTGCTCTCTTCAATTTGATCTTCTTGGAATACTTCAGAGATGGTGCCAGACCCAGCAAGATCAATATTATCATCACTTTCAAAGAGATCATCTCGAATTTCAGGTTGAGACCCTGTCAACTACCAAGTAAGAAAACCTCTGTGCAAGCTAGTATGGTGTTGGATATCAATTTCTTCCCTTCAATTCATTCAGCTGGAAGAGCTTCAATTCTGCTGAATGGCTCTTCAACAGAAGTCTCTGGCACATAGTCGTATCTGGGAAGTTCAGGAAAGTGTAATTAACAAGTTGTAGTTTCAGAAATTGTCATCCATGAGAAGCCAAAAGAAGTTGTCCATGTGTTCAGCACACTAGGAATGGCAGGTAAAATCAGCTTGTCGACTCCTAATTCCATGATCTTCCGAAAAGATAATCCAAACATAATAGTGAGAATAATCCAATGGTCAGATCTATTGAAGCAGGATCAATGAGAACATCTTAACCCTGCCACTTCATGAAAACAACATACACAATGACTACACAAATGCACAAATCCTATCCCCTCTGACAAAGTTCCAACAATTCTTTTGCTATCTTCCTCATCATGTATTCATGTTTAGCGTATCAAAAGACTTGATAGTAAATTGACTGTAGTTGAGTATTCCTTCTTTTCATATATCATTAGTTCAGCAATCTAGTTTTTTATGAAGTCACGTCAACAAAGAATGCAGGAGTAAAAGTAAAACACCGAATACAATAAAGAATGAATACAACCATATGAAAATGAACAGGTTACTAACAATGGCAACCAATTTGAACAAACTGACTAACAACAAAACACAAAATACAAATCACAATTAATCACACAGATTCAAATTGTAACAAAATTACAGAAACATACAATATGAGTGGAACACCAAAGTTATGAGACCCATGAACACAGCTTTCACAATCAGGTTTATTACCCTCGGTTTGAAGGCAGAGAGCAACTAATTTGGTGTACAGTAAACTCAAAAAATAAAGCACTCTGCACAAGAAAATAACAATCAATCTCGCACGAAACAGAACAACATATATTTACCTTTTCTAGCTCATTCATCAAAACACGTCACATTCCGAGTCAATGATACTGGAACCTGGTACCGGCAAGGTACTTCAGCAGCTTTTTCACCAAACACTCTTCAACAGGCAAACAAACTTGTAGATCACCACTATTTTGACAAAGTGAAAATATAAAATAACTTAATTTCATATAATCCTGCACAGTTTATGAACTTTACCTCACAGTAGCAACAGTGATCAATTCTTCGTTTCTCTCCAAAAGAACTGTATAGAACCCTTGGAAGATAAAACGGTTAAGCACTGACGTGAAAATTTTTAGATTACGAGGACAAGGCTTATGATTCTTGGCATCATCCACAATTAAAGTGATCAAGTAAAAGGGCAAGGCTCTAAATACTCGAAAGCTAGGTCAATATCATTAATAAGTTACAATGTAGAGAAAAATCGACATGTGAAAAATTCAATTACCGGCTGCCTCATAAACCCAAGTATGTAGTACAGCCAAAAGATGACCAAAAGGTGCCTATAACTAATTATTTCAACCAGCGACCCATCAGATTGCTCACTGGAATTTGAATTCATTGACAACATCAGTACTCCGAGTTCATGAAAATTTCCATTTTTTTTTTATGCACTTGCTCCTGAAAACAAAATACAGAATAAGCTAGATAAAGGTATTTCGTATAGTTTCAGCAATAGAAAGTTTAATTTATAAAGTACTTCAGACAAAATTAACTACGTAGAACCCTATAAATGAAATGTTAAAATAACTTAATGTAAATAAAAATCACTCACCCTTTACTAAATAAAACCTCTCGAACAAGACTCTGCCGGTGTAAGGTTCATTAACAAGCTCAAGACACTCGTGCATCACACAATGACCAATATTCAACTTGCTCAACACCTCAATTCCAGTAACATCAAATTCAAATATATCATGTTGCAAGGACTTTATTAGTGTCCAAGTTAGATTGGAAACTCAGGTTCACAACTAGTGTATCAGATGGTGAAGAACCAGCTCATGGTAATAATCAAGACCCTGATTATGAACCCAGTCCCTTATATATATGGGTATTATGATAAATTCCTCATAAAATTTCTTTTATGATTTGCGTATAGATCATGTGCTAGAGGATATGATAATTTGAGGTTATTTTGGAGAGATGTGTGGTATAGAATAATGAGTTTATGAGTAAGAACTGAATTTTTGATCTCAAAATCATCTTCGATTGAGAAAAAATTTGGACATTTTTGTATATCTCAAAGAAAGGCTTTCCATCGCTATATTATGGATTCCATAAGGATGTTTAGGTCAAAACTTATACCCATGTAAAATTACGGTCCTAAATTATAAAAAATAGGAGAAGTATCGATACTTTGGGTGTTAAAGTATCGATACTTTGTACTGGAGAACAGGAAGTACCGATACTTATGTAAGGTGGAAAGTATCGATACTTTGTGAACAGTGGAACTATTGTATCGATACTTTATGGAGAAAAGTATCGATATTTTGCAGCCTTGATAAATAGTAAATTTGAAGTATCGATATTTCAAGGAAGGAAGTATCGATACTCTAGGAGCATTTGAATCAAGAGTCTATATTCGACAGAAAGTATCGATACTTGGGATTGAAGTATCGATACTTTGTGACGTTGCGAAGGAAAGAAAGTACTAATACTTGAAAATTGAAGTATCGATACATTGACAAAGAAGAACGTGAACGACCCTTTCTGTTAGAAAGTATCGATACTTGGGGATTGAAGTATTAATACATGGACATAAAAAGGACCTGAATAACTCTTTTCGTCAGGAATTATCGATACTTGGGGAAGGAAGTATCGATATTTGGAGACGTGAAGAGTTTAAAGGCCATAATTTAGAGGGCATTTCATTCATTTCAGAGCCCCAATATATGAGATGTCACGGGTTCATCTTCCCCATTTTCTTTTCCCTCTCCCGTCTGCAACTTTCTTCTCTTCTCTCTCTGTCAAAAATAAATCTCACTCAAATCTCCACCAACTTCCCTTATTTCCTCGGAATGACCTCAGAATCAATACCAGAGCACGAGAATCCTTTCTAATCAAGATTTTGTTTGACGAATCGAGAGGATTCGTGAGAAAGGGGTCGTGGGTGAACAGTAGTCAAAGAGAGAGAATCAAGTAAAAAGAGATTTAGAGCTCATCTACTAGTTCGGATAAACTTATCCTTCAACTCATCTCTCTATTTTAAGTTATCATTTTACGTAATTCTAAAAATAGATAATTCAATCACTGTTCACATAACCCTAAAATTGGAGGATTTTCTAATTTATCAAATGAATCGATAAATTAGGTTGTTTTTACTTCTATTGGTGTTGAAAGAACTGAAAATGATTTGAAATAGAGCAAAATTGTGTATGGGCAATAAATCGATAGTGAAGAGAGAGAGACATGACCATACATTTTATTATGCATGTATTTTTGTGATAGGTCATTGAATATGTGTATATATATGTGTATATCCAGGTACTACAATCGTCGTTAAAGAATTTCCGACACGAGGGTGATATCTGGAGGGTGATTTTTCACCCTACAGCTGTGAGTGGATACACTTCCTCTCTTTCGCCTCTTTAAATGTTATTCATAAGCGTTAATATGTTTATTATGCTTGAGATGGTATAACATATTGATATGTGTAGATATGACTGAAATGAGGAGGCATTAAAATTATATTGTGTGGTGACCAGATTGACCCCTTACTTGTGATAGCATAGGGATATTATGTTTACTTTGTTGTCATGAATGTAAGGCTGGAGGCCTATTGTGTATATTCTAATTGATGATGTTATGATAAATGTGATGCTATGTATTTGAGATTGGAAGCCAATTGCAAATGATGTTTTAAATGATATTTTATGGATTGTGACATAGTCGAGTGGATATACATATAATGGTCGGGGTGCCATTATTGTTATTTGGCCTGGTGCGCTATTATGTTTTGTTTTATTATTTTTGGTCTTGTGAGTCAAAACTATTGATTTCACAACTTTGTGTGCCGCGTTATTGATTTTCATATGGGTGAGGATTAATCATGCAGCTCGTGTAATGTGGATAGAATCCAATAGACCTAGGGTGAGGATTGGTCATACAGTTCAGAGTAGAACAAGTGGAATCCAATAGACCCAAGAATATGGATTGTCCATGCAGTTTAAGATAGGATGAATGGAATCCAACATATTCAGGTTATAGCATGCTAACCATATACTTATATGGGCACATATTTTCATATAGGATTGCGGATCAGCCATATAGCTCAGAGGGAATGGATGAGATCCTATATATTGAGGGGTTATATAGATTGAATTTATACTGATTTTTTAGTCATGTTTATTATGCCACCTTCCATTATAATTGATTTTGTGATTTTGAGGGATTTTCGTAATCAGTCCATGGATTTCATATTATTGTTATATTTTATTGTCTACTCACTAAGTATTTTCTCAAATACTCACCCCTCATTCCCTCATTTCAGGTTAGAATAGTCGAGTGCGACATAACATAGTTGAAGCGAGATTTTAACAAAAATTTTTAGGTACTCGACTCAGATTTGTACTTTATGGTCCACTAAATAGGATACATTTGTAAACAATGTGATTTTGTATATTTTGGCTTAACCAAAAATTTATTTTAATAGCTTATTTTGAAAAGTTTTTGTAATATAATGTATTTTATAGGAATGCAGAATTTTGGATTATATATATGACTTAAATGTATTTAAAAATCTTCTATACTTTGTTGTATTGAAAATAGATTTTAAAAACAGGTAGTAATGCCTTGTGTGTTCTAGGATTGCATTATAATTGATAGAATATATTTTTGAGATTCGAGACGATTGTAACATGGCTAATTAGAGTCGAGACATGACAATTTTATTGGTATTAAAACTTATGGTTTTGCAAGTAAATTATGTTTTCTGTTTTTGAACTCTCTCGATTTTAATTATTGGAGGTTTTTAGATTTTGATGATTTCAATAAAATTTGTGTCAGTAGACCATAGATTGAGTCAAGTCAATTATGATGAATATTAATTGTTTGTGTAGAAATGCCGCCACGACCTGAGAGGGGGAGGGGTAGACCTCGAAGGAATGTAGTGATTTAAGATTATCAAGAGGCATCATCTCATACTCCACCTTCTATTTATGAGCGGGAGCAAGGTTTTATGGATCCACCACCACAGATGCAGAATCCTGAAGGGAATGATTATTTTCTTAGTCATAGGAGACCTAGAACACATTTATGGCATTTATAAGTGCACAAAATTTGGTACCAAATCCAAATCGAAGTCAAACTGAATCTTCTCTATCAGTGCAAAAGTTATCCAAATTGATCAAGAAAGTGAGACAACTTGAAAGTTTTCTTTTTTGTAGAACTACTAATGCTTTAGAAGCAAGTAGATGGCTAAAGACAATACAACAGAATATGGATGACATGTATTTATCAGATGAGAAAAAGTTAAGAATGACTACCAGATTACTTGAGCATAGTGCTGCCACTTGGTGGCAGAACACATCAGTGAGGCTAAGTATTAAGCATACCTGAATAGATTTTCAAAGAGTCTTTTAAGAGAAGTATTTTACTCACTTCTACAGTAACCAAAAAAGATAAGAATTTATGAATTTAAGATAGATGGGTAGCACGATAGCGGATTATGAGATTCAACTAAGGTAGTTAATAGAGTTTGTTTTAGAACTTATCACTAAAAAAACCTTATGTGCTAAGTTTGAGTCAGGATTAAATTTAGAGATCAAAGACAGAATGCCAGTGACAGACAGACAGAGTTATGAAGAGATAGTACAGTTGGCCCTTCGAGCAGAATCACTGATTGGGAAAAGGAGATCCAGGGCTGGATACCAAAAGAGAAAGGACTTTAGTATTTCAGTAGACAGTAGGTCAATCATCAAAGAAGAATCGTAGTATTGGATCCTTAAGTGGCTATTCAACAAATCCTGATTTTTTTTTACCTTTTTTTTCTAAGGAGTAACACTCGTCTCAATTTGATACTTTTACTTTGAGATTAGTTCGATTGGGCAAGAAGTCATTTGAACAAAGATGATGTTCTAATTGTAAGCGATTTTATAGTGGGCCTTGCAGATTACCTCCTATATGTTATCATTATGGTCAGATAAGCTATATGGAGAGAGATTATCCTAGTTTGGGAACACCAGAGGCAGGTAACCAACTAGAGCAAGATTTTAGATTTTTTAGTACACATATAGCCTCAGCCACAATTTTTGGGTACTCATCAATCTAGATCAGGAAGTGCATCCACTTATTAAGGTAACCAAAGGAACCAGTCATGAGTTTAAACTCGGGTTTTTGTGATGAATCAAGAGTAGGCTCAAGTTAATCCAGATATGATTACTAGTATGGTGATGATTTTTAATCATCCTGCATACATATTAGTTGATCCTGGTTTAGATAGGTCATTTATTAGATGGTATTTGTACGGTATACAAATAGAGACTTGATACCTTTAGAACTAGATTTAGTTATTCATACGCCCTTGGGGTAGAGACTCTTTCGGAATACTGTGTTTAAACGGTGTGAGATCTAGATAAGAGATACTGCTGTTGAGATTGATTTGATTATATTGAGAATCTAGGATTTTGATGCTATTTTGGGCATGGACTGGTTGTTATAATACTATACTGCTATTGATTATTTTAAGAAGGTTGTGACCTTGAGATGGTCAGGAGAGCCAAAGATTATTTTTACAGACGAGCGGGGGATACTTCCTTCCTGTATTATATCAGCAATAGAGACTAAAAGATTGCTATAAAAAGGGTGTCAGGCATATTTAACACATGTGAAAATTAGTTTCAGAAGTTAACCTGGAACAAGTGTCGGTGGTTAGAGAATTCCCTGACGTATTTTTAAAGGAATTGCCTATGTTACCTCCAGATAAAAAATTTGAGTTTCGTATTGATTTTGTATTAAGAACGACACCGATTTCAATTCTACCCTACTGTATTGCATCCGCAGAACTAAAAGAATTGAAAACTCAATTAGAAGACTTGATCGAGAAGGGCTTTATTCGATCAAGTGTGTCTCCATGGGGTGCACCGATTTTGTTTGTAAAAAAAAAGATGACACATTGAGGCTGTGTATTGATTATAAACAGTTCAATTGAGTGACCATCAAGAACAAGTATCCGTTATCAAGAATAGATGATTGTTTGATCAATTGCACGGTATAAATGTGTTTTTCAAAATTGATTTGAGATTGGGATATCAGCAACTCAGGATTAGAGAGGATGATGTCCACAAAACAGCATTTAGGATTCGATATGCCCATTATAAGTTCTTGGTTATATCATTTGGATTGACAAATGCACTGCAACCTTCATGGATTTGATGAATCAAATTTTTCACCCTTATTTGGACAAGTTTATCATTGTATTTATAGATGACATACTTGTATATTCAAGAAGTAAGAGAGAATATGCTCAGCAACTTAAGGCAATGCTTAATATCTTGAGAGAGAGACAGTTATATGTAAAATTCTCTAAGTACAAGTTTTAACTTAGAGAGATAAACTTTCTGGGGCATGTTGTGTCTGACAATGATATACTTGTGGATCCAAAGAAAATTGAAGCCATTATACAGTGGGAGCAGCCAAAGAATGTTATAGAAATTCGTAGTTTTTTGGGGTTAGCGGGATATTATAGGAGATTCGTTGAGGGCTTCTCCTTTTTGGTTGCATAAACACGATTTATTAGAAAAGAGATTAAGTTTAAGTGAGATGATCAGTGCGAGTAGAACTTCCAAGTTCTGAAGAACTGTCTTTTGCACTAATTTTGACACTCTCTACGCTAGGAGATGGATATGTGGTTTACAGTGATACCTCGAGACAAGGCCTCAAATGTGTATTAATACAAAATAGAAGGGTGATAGCTAAAGAAGTATGAAGAGAATCACCCTACTCATAACTTAGAGTTGGCAGCTGTGGTATTTGTATTAAAGATATGGAGGCATTATTTGTATAGGAAGCAGTGTCAGATATTCACTGATCACAAGAGTCTCAAGTATTTATGCAGAAAGAGCTGAATTTAAGATAGCGGAGGTGGTTAGAATTGATTAAAGACTATGACCTGATCATTGATTACCACCCAAAAAAGGCAAATGTGGTGGCATATTCTTTGAGCAGGAAATTATCAGTCAATTTGACTTATGTTTACACCACTTATATGTCTTTGTTGATGGATTTGAAAGTGATGAGAGTATCACTAGCGTATGATGAGGTTGGAGCCGTGATGGCTATTTTCATGGTCAAACCTACCCTAGTCGATCAGATCAGACATGGCTAGATGTGAAATAGTAAGTTAATCAAGGTTTGTCAAGAGATTAGAGATGGCAAAGAGAGTGACTTCTACTTCACTTAGGATGGGATCTTGATATTCAGAGGACGGATTTGTGTACCCAATGATAGAGCATTACGAGAGGCTATCTTAGAAGAGGCCCACAACTCTATATTTGTTATGCACTCAGGCAATACTAAAATATACCGAATCATTAGAGAGAGTTATTGATGATTGGGGATGAAAAAGGATGTAGTCAAGTTTGTGGTTAGATGTTTGATATGTTAGTAGGTCAAAGTAAGGCACCAGAGACCTGCAGGAACCTTACAGTCTCTACCTATACCTAAGTGAAAGTGGGAACACATTATCATAGACTTCGTGGTTGGGTTGCTATGGACTCAAACTGATCATAATACAATTTGGATAATAATAGATCGACTCACTAAATTAGCTTACTTTCTATCAATTCGGGTAAATTTCTCATTGGAGAAATTAACTAAGTTATACATAGCAGAGATTGTCAGATTGCATGGAGTACCAATTACCATTGTGTCGAATCGAGATCTTTGTTTTACATCTCAATTCTGGTCTAGACTTCAAAAAGTTATGGACACTCGATTGACTTTAATTTTATATGTCATCCTCAGACTGATGGACAGTCATAAAGGATCATCCAAATGTAGAGGACATGCTTTGAGTATATGTTATTAAATTTTTAGGCAGTTGGGATACTCACCTATTGTTGATAGAGTTTGTGCATAATAATAGTTATCAGACTAGCATTAGGATGGCGCCTTATGAAGTTTTGTATGATAAAAAATACAAAACTCTATTAAGTTGGGATGAAGTTGGTAAAAGAAAGTTTGATAATATCGAGTTGATTGAGATCACCAATGAGAAAGTTAAGATTCTCAGAGAGCGATTAAAAGCGACTCAAGATAAACAAAAATCTTATGCTAATAATCGGAGGAGAGCATTGAAATTTAAAATAGGCGATTAGGATTTTTTGAAGGTATCGTCTTGGAAAGGGGTAATCAGATCCAGAAACTGGAGAAAGTTATATGCTCGATATATTAAATCCTTTGATAATGTGGAAAGGATAGGTCTAGTAGCTTATAGATTGGATTTATCATCGCAACTAAGTCGGATACATAATGTATTCTATGTATCTATGCTCAAAAAGTATGTATCGGATCCATCATATATACTTGAGGTACCACCGGTTGATTTGAGAGACGATCTCAATTGTATAGTATAACCGGTGAGGATACTTAATTGACAAGAACGAACCTTGAGAAATAAGATTATTTTGATGGTGAAAGTCTTATGGCAGAGTGTAACAGTTAAGGAGATGACTTAGAAACTAGAGAGCTTGATGAGACAGTAATACCCACACTTTTCTAGTGATAAAGTATGTGTTTAGCCCAAAAGAAAGATCTTTATATTTTTTATGTGACGTATATTTTATTTTCATTGTTATTTTATTTTTTTTAGAGGCTGCAATTTCTTCTACTAGTAATAAATAACAAGTGAGGTATTCTAAAATACCCTTATTTGATTATTAGGAAAAAAAGAAGGACTGTATGCACTAGTATTACTCTTTTTGTTATTATTTTCTAAAATATGTTATATAGAATTTTAAAGACAAAATTTATTTAAGGGCGGGAGAATTGTGAACCCTATCCCTTAGATATATGGGTATTATGATAAATCTCTCATGAAATTCTTTATATGATTTTGTTTGTAGATCACGCGTTAGAGGGTATGATAACTTGAGGTTATTTTTAGGGAGGTGTGTGGTATAGAATAATGAGTCTATGGATAAGAACTGAATTTTTGACCCAAAAATCATCTTCGATTGAGAAAAATTACTTTCTACTTTTGTAGATCTCAAAGAGAGCTTTCCATCGATATATTATGGGTTTTGTAAAGATGTCTGGGTCAAAAGTTATAGCCATTTCAAATTAGGATCCTAAATTATGAAAAATAGGAGAAGTATCGATATTTTGGGTACTAAAGTATCGATATTTGGTACTGAAGAATAGGAAGTATCAATACTCTTACAAGAAGTATCAATACTTTTGCAGGAAGTATCGATACTCAAGTAAGGTGAAAAGTATCGATACTTTGTGAACAATGATAAATAGTAGAACTGAAATATCGATACTTTTCACCTTACTTGAGTATCGATACTTTGCAGCCTTAATAAATAGTAAGTTTGAAGTATCAATACTTCAAGGAAGGAAGTATCGATACTCGAGGTGCATTTAAGTCAAGAGCCCATATTCAACAGAAAATATCAATACTTTGTGATATTGCAAAGAAAAGAAAGTATCGATACTTAAAAATTGAAGTATCGATACATTAACGAAGAAGAACGTGAATGACCATACATTGATGAAGAAGAACGTGAATGACCATTTATGTTAGAAAGTATCAATACTTAGGAAAAGTGTTGATACATGGATGTAAAAAGGACCTGAACGACTCTTTTCGTCAGGAAGTATCGATACTTGGGGAAAAAAGTATCGATATTTGGATACGTGACGAGCTCAGAGTTTATAATTTAGAGGGCATTTCATTCATTTCAGAGCCCCAATATATGAGATGTCAGGGGCTCATCTTCTCCATTTTCTTTTCCTTCTCCTATCTGTAATTTTCTTCTCTTCTCTCTCTGTCAAAAACAAATATCAGTCAAATCTCCACCAACTTCCCTCATTTCCTTAGAATGACCTCAGAATCAATACCAGAGCACGAGAATCCCTTCTAATCAAGACTTTATTTGACGAATCAAGAGGATTCGTGAGAGAGGGGCCGTGGGTAAAGAGTAACTAAAGAGAGAGAATCAAGCAAAAGGGGACTTAGAGCTCATCTACTAGTCCGGATAAGCTTCTCACTCAACTCATCTCTCTATTTTAAGCTATCATTTTATATAGTACTAGAAATAGGTAGTTCAATCACTGTTCACATAATCCTAGAATTGGAGGGTATTCTAATTTATCAAATGAATCGATAAATTAGAGTGTTTTTACTTCTATTGGTGTTGAAAGAACTAAGAATGATTTAAAATGGAACAAGATCGTGTATAGGTAATAAGTCAACAGTGAAGAGAGAGAGAGAGAAAGAAGAGAGAGAGAGAGAGGAGTGAGAGAGAGACATGACCATGCATTTTATTATGCATGTATTTTTGTGACAGGTCATTGAATTTGTGTATATACAAGTACAACAAACGAGGTTAGAGAATCTTCGACACAAGGAAGACATCCGGATTGTAGTTTTTCACCCTAGAGTTGTGAATGAATACACTTCCTCTTTTTCGCCTCTTTAAATGTTATTCATAAGCGTTGATATATTTATTATGCTTGAGATGGTATAACATATGGATATGTGTAGACGTGACAAAAATGAGGAGGCGTTGAAATTATATTATGTGGTGGCCTGGTTGACCCCTTACTTGTGATAGTATAAGGATATTATGTCTATTTTGTTGCCATAATGTAAGGTCGGATGTCTATTGTGTATATTCTAATTGATGATGTTATGATAAATGTGATGCTATGTATTTGAGATTGGAAGCCAATTGCAAAT
>JAVXUL010147322.1:0-14391 GCA_035590515.1 Trichilia minutiflora
AATAATTTTTCTTTATTAGTTTTTGTGAAATTAGTCCCTATCAAACTTTCAAAGTCCAAAAATTTTATATATCTATTAGAGAACATCGTTTAGTATATGTTTTGTATCAATTAGTATTACTATCATATTGAGAAATTGAGGAGACATAGAAAAAGATTATTAGTGATCTTATATAGTATTAATCAACAATTTGATTAATATAAAATTCAAACAAGTTTGATTAATAACAATTAAATAATTTAAAAGTTATTAATGTGTGCTAATCATATTAGCTCCCACTATTTAATTTGAATATTACAGTCTTCAAATAGGACTTAAGAGTTTCGTTGGAATTTTGTTATTATTAGTAGTGGGGAATCAACATCTTATTAGAATTAACCAATCTCACATAGTAGAAATCTTGATCAATTAACCTTAATAAGTAGGAAACACATTTCTTTTTATATCTCCATGTAAGATTTGATTGTTTATTTAGCCCTAACTTCGGATACCTTACATAATAGAAATCTTGATACCCTAGGTCAGTTAAACCCAAACCATTGCGCCTTCTCAAGATGTTATTTCTACCTCTCCTTCACATAATATAAATCTTGATCAAAGAAAAAATATGCACCCCAAAAATCAGATAACGAATTTTTATAACACAAATCAATACCCCTCATATAATAGAAATTTTGGGATACTAATTTATGTCAAAGATCTCAACGTCATCCCACAATGGGAGGTTAGGATTTAATAATTATACAGAGAGTTACTATACATATCATTCAAAACTTGTGTCATACACATGTTCAATAATACACATAATATTATTAACATTTATGATTTTCATAAAATCACAGATATATTCACATAATTTTATTTAGTAGTTAAATTATCAAATAATTATTCAATAAATAATATTTATTCATCATATGAACAAATATTATTATAAAAATAATTTTAAAATATTGTTAAAATAATTTTAACAATTTTTCATTGAAAGCATAGTTGTCAATATTTATTCATCTTATGAACAAATATTGATTAACAACGTATATACATACATATATCAAATATACATATGCATATCATTTACTACTTATGCATGTTTGATTAGCAATTCCCTAATTGTTAATATACATGTAACAATTATATGTGTATTCTTAGAAATCCAATTTCTAACTTGAAAAACACATTTTTCATATGTTTGCTTATATTTAACCTCTTATCATACAAGTTTTGTGTGTCATTTGTGTATCAAGTTTATAGTTTTAGGAATGTCAATTCTTGTCATACAAGACTTGCATTTTGTGTATTCATTCAAGGTGACTAGTCAAATTAGATACCTTATTTGGCTTGATCAAAAATTTGATTGGGTAAACTACGTCAACTGGTCAAACTAAACCAATCGATCACTGACCTGATTAACTCGTTGACAAGATTAACAAGCCACACTAATATAATCAGCAACTTGGTACTAATTATGTTTATACCCAAACAAATCCGATTTGTCTAGTTATGCTATCGTAATATTTTATTTTTATCTAAGTATATTTTCACACATTTCAATACGCATAAATATATATTATCATGTATACAATACATATACCAAAAATATGTATTTAGTGTACAGACATACAACTTGCACATATGCACACTTAATGAAATATAAAAAGATTAATATATATATATATATATACACACACCCTATATATACATGTTTATGCATTTAATCATCGTTAAATATTTAATAAAATATTATATCATAGTCTTATATGTATTTAAACTATTTAAACACATACTAAATTTTTATACAATCATAATTGTATGATCAAGCCTACATTAATATGTATATTATATAAACACATTTAATGTTTATTTATTTATTTATCAAATAAATATTTGAATATTTATTTAATTTATTCAATAATTAAATCCTAAATAAATATTTTATATTCAACAATTGGATATAAAGTCTAAATCAATATTTAGAACATACACAAAATAATTTAATTAATTATCAAATAATTAATATTTAAATAATTCTAATTTTATCCTCGAGAAAGGTCGATGTGTTGTTTTCATTAAAATCGATAATAAGTGATCAATATCACTCAAAACACAAGTCAGGATGTGTTTGAAGTCCGATTACATAACATTTGTGAAAAAATCAATTTTGCAATAAAAAACAGGCAGTGGGCACACACGGTGGGGCTGGCTGGCACAGGGGTGTTCAGTGTGCAGTCCACGTGCCTGCACAAAATGGCTCCATGTACCCATTCGTCTGCTAGCGAATGGGCGCGTGTACTAGCAGAAAAAAAAAACAGGGGTTTAAAGCCCCTGCACTTGAGTTTGCCAAATTTTTTCTCTTTAATTCCAAATATTTTCCAACTCAAAACAACATTCAAATCACTTCATAACACATCCAAATACTTTTTAAAAATGACAAACACATCACTAAGCCTATTTGATATACAAACCAACTTGAAACACACAATGGCGAAACATTGTACCAAAATGGCACTTAGTTAAGTTCAAAACTCAACTTTCTCACTTTGCCAACTTTTACCATCATTCTTAAGCTTCATTTATCATATGACAAGTCTTAGAAACACAATGAAATTGATGAAAAATACTTTCCCATTATAGAACCCAAGTTGGCACCAAGCTTCCCCAAATGACATCTATTTAGGGTTTCACCAAAATACTAAGCAAACAATCATTCATGCCATCAGCCAAACATACTCTGATACTATTTGTTAATTTCTAATGGCCTAAGACATGCATAAATGAAGTTTTTCTCCCTAGGTTACAAGCCCTAAAATCATGCTTTCAAATGATAAAATAAGGGTACAAAATGAGGGCTTTGTATGCTTACCTTGTAAGCTTTCATTCTTGCTGAAGACCGAGCTCACAAGAGTGAGCTCTCTACACTTGAAACCCTCCCCAATTGCTCCCATGGCTGCCATTCATGTTGGAGGAAGGAGAAGACCCAAAAATTATGTATTTTTCATTCATTTTCCTATTTTCTTAAATCTAATATTTATCCAAATAAATATTATAATAATGGGAACATAATGTGATACAACTAAGATCATTTTTCATGGGTGAGCTCAAGTCAAACTTGTATAAATATCCTTTGATCAAGATTAATTAATTAAAATTAATTAATAAATATATAACATTTATATATTAATATTAATATGCCAAGTGTTAAAATATTAGCCATATAAATTCTAATACTTGTCAAATTCTCTAATCATTAAAGAATTTGATAATTAGACATATTAATATATATTTTGTATTTCTATAAATTCAAAATTATGATATATTTATCATAATACCCTTAGTCAACATTTATACTTAAAGGTAAAATGATAATTTCTTTTAAATTAAATACTTTAATTTAGAATTTATTATTTTTTATTAAATTTATAATTTAATATATTTGATAACTACAATTACCAAATTTGAGTATGTAATTTATAATAAATTACACATTTATATCACATAGAAGCAAAATAATCATTTGTACTAAATTAACAATTTAATTTAGTTTTTACTATTTCACCTTAGAATCACATTCTAATATGTTTGATAATCAATATTATCATTTTGGATCATGTAATTTACATTAAATTACTATGTGATATCAATATATTACTTCTTTAACACTTTAAAGAATAATAAATACATATAACGTTTATACGTATTTATTTCGACATTTCAAGTTATTATGAGATCGCTAGCCCTCTCTCGATAATATTTTATTTTTCTCCTTTATGAGAACTCTCAGGGAATTGGATAGACCGTGAAGGTTCACTGTGACTCAATCGTGAGTTAATGTCAAACACTTCGACTCCGAACAGTTCGATCTTGAACATTTCGATACCTAACGACTATGGTTAGTGTCTATCTATGCGCCATAGTTTCTAAGTCATGATGAAGAAGTATCTTCATTAAACCTCTAATGATTACATGTTACATATGGATAATATCCCTCTATTGTCATATTTTGATCGAGTCGGGGTTCATAGAATATCAAAACCCTAATCTCGATGTCTATACGAATCATCATCATATGTCATTATTACTATAGCCATAGAATTAAAATCTTCACATCATATCGACATTCATTTAGGAACTCAACATGGACATAGTCAACTAAAACTCTCAGTCTATAATGTCGAGTCAAAGGATCCTATGTTGACTGTCAATCAAACACCTATATGAACAAAGCATACCCAAACCGACTTCTTGTACAAGGCATGATTAGCCCTACACGTATACACTATATGAAATATACCCATCTATACAGAGTTCGATTCTACACGTATCAGATCTAAGGATTACATCGTATATTATTACAATCTATTGACAAATCATTGACTACATGCATACCATATGATTTGTCAATATGTAGTCCTGTTCGATAAATAGTTTATCAACTATAAATCCATACTAATGCGCTTATGATAATACCCATATTATCAACCTACATATATCATCACATGATATCATTAGGCGGCAACTGGTATGCTTACTATGTTATATAGTTGCCCAATCTATATCACGTATATAAGGAACACTTTGATAAGTTCATTTAACAATTAAATAAAAATATCTAGACAATTCACATACATTCTTTATATATGAGCATGCCAATATAAAGGAAACAGCTAATGTATGTGAATAAAGAACAATTCTTTCATTGATAACCAAAAGTTAATAGAAGATCACTAGCTCTGAAATCGATAACATGAATAGTTTCTAAGATATACACTAACATCCATATCACGTAGTAACTCCTCATGTTACTGTCGAATGATCTGGATAATAGCATACCCATAACGCAATGTGGTGGAATGTGTGGTGGTGGTCTTGATCATCTTGGTGATCATCCAATGGGTGAGGTCAGAAGCCCGTCGCTCAATGATGCACTGCATCCATCATATGTCCTCAAATGTCATCTCAAAAAATCTAGTAGCCTGTGCATTCAGGTTGTATGCGATAATAAGGTGTAAAATTCTCTCATGTAATCCCAGATGTGTTGGTTGTAAATCAACGTCTGTCATGTTTGGGTTCTGAAAGATCACACTACATCTATCCAATATATTATATGTCCTAGAAAAGTAATGCTCTCCACCTGGTCTCAAGCCTAGATAGTTTGATACTAATAGGTCATTTACCACTATTACCTCCTCCCCTTGAATCCAAGTTCTAAAACTATTATACGTTCGGGTTCCTGAAGTTGGTTCCTTATTATTTAGGTTCGAATAAAATAAGCGAATAAGTTCTTCATGGTATTCTCCCCTAAGGTGTAGGTACGTCATCCATCCAAAGTCAACAAAATGAGAAAGGTAAATAAAATTAATAGCTTGAAGAAAATTAAAATCCAAAACTCTACTCAAAAAAATACGACGATGAATAAAGAGAGAAGTGAACCGTTCTTGTTGTTCAAGTGAGATGAAACCCCACAGGTACGGTTCTAAAGGTGGAGCAACTTGTTGCCCCTCATCCTGGTTTCTGAGTGATCTTTTTCGATGTCGAGTATTCGTTGGAATCTTCATCTTTAAAGCCATCAAGATGGTTGAGTGATTCGAGAGTTTTTGAAAGACTGAGATGTGTGAGAGATGTTTAAAAGTAGTTGCAATAGAGAGAGAAAAGTTTGAGAGAATGAAATGTTGAAGACAATCACCTTTTAAATAGAAAATCATTCAAGTATCGATACGTGATGCACGAAGTATCGATACTTCGTAAGGAATGTATCGATACATAAAGGGAAAAGTTTGATATGTATCGATAATCAGGAGAAAAAGTAATAAAGATAAAGTAGACAAATTCAAAAAATTTTGAAAAATGAAAGGACAAGGACAAGTGTCAGGCACGGAGAGAGAGGGTAATTAATGGCACAGTTTACGAACAGATTTAGGCCTCCAAAGAGATGACATGTGGCGTAACTGTCTCCCCACTATCTCTATGCATTTAATGCCCCTACTTCACGCATTTAATACCCACTTACTCTTGGCAGTTATCCAAAAATCTAACCATGTATTGATACATTGGTGATAATGTATCGATACTTCGATACGCAAGAAGTGAATGTCCATTAAGGTATCGATACTTGGGAGTAAATGTATCGATACTTGAGATAATTACGCAGTATGTATCGATACTTTACTTGAAGAGTATCGATACTTTAAGATTTAAGCATTAAGGTATTGATACTTTCAATAAACAAGTATCGATACTCGAAATCTTTTCAACTAAATTCAACACATATCAAGCAAGTATCGATATGTCTTTTAACCCAACCTATATAGGTATCGATATATGAGAAAAAAATAAAAGAGATAACACTATTCATTCCAGAATCAAAGAATTCTTATCAAGATATGTTAAAGCTCAAATAAATCATTCAGTATACATCATTCCCAGATTATTCCTCAAATAGCAGAATCTAGCTTTATCCAAAGGATTTATAAAAATATTTGCTAATTGACTTTCAATATTTATATATTCAATACATACATCATTCTTTTGAATATGGTAATGGATAAAATGATGTCAAATTTTAATATGCTTAGTACGTGAATGATGCACAGGATTCTTTGTGAGGTTAATGGCACTAGTGTTGTCACACATGATGGGAATCTTTTCTACATACACACTATAGTCTAACAATTGATGCTTAATCCATAAGAGTTGTGCACAAAACTACTCACGGATATGTATTCAGTCTCGATGGTAGATAAAGTAACCAAAGTTTTTTACTCACCCATGTCACTAATGTATTTCCTAGAAAATGACAAGCACCACTTGTGCTTCTCCTATCAATCTTATAACCTCCAAAGTCTGCATCTGAAAAACCTTTTGGATCAAATGAACCATCCTTAGGATAGAATAATCCTAAATTAGGAGTGCCTCTAAGGTATCTAAAAATTCTCTTCACGGCACTTAGGTGTGATTCCTTTGGATTCGATTAAAATCTAGCACAAACACACACACTATAAAGGATGTCGGGTCTAGATGTTATTAAGTAAAGTAAAGAGCCTATCATACCTCTATAAAGCTTAGGATCAACACCCTTGCCTTACTCATCTTTATCCAAATAGGAGTGTTCACATGTTTTCCATCTAGAGGTTCAAATTTTCTCAAAAGATCCTTTACATATTTAGTTTGACAGATGTAAATACCATCTAAAGTTTGTTTTATTTGTAACCCCAAAAAGAAGTTTAGTTCCCCTATTGAACTCATCTCAAATTCATTGTTTATAAGTTTAGAAAATTCTTCACAAAGTGTGTTATTTATGCTTCCAAAAATAATATCATCAACATATACTTACACAATGAGAAATCATTATTTTTTATTTTTATAAAAAGTGTCTTATCAACACTCCCCCTATCGAAATTATTTTCCAACAAAAAATTACTAAGTCTCTCATACCAAGCTCTAGGAGCTTCTTTCAACCCATAGAAAGCTTTAGTAAGTTTGTAAACATGGTTTGGAAATTTTTGATTTTCAAAATGGGGGAGGTTGCTTAATGTAAACTTCTTCACTAAGAAAATCATTTAAAAAAGAACTCTTTACATCCATTTAAAAAAGTTTAAAATCTTTAAAACATACAAAGGCTAAGAGAATTCAAATAGCTTCTAGTTTAGTCATGGGAACATATGTTTCATCATAGTCTATCCCTTCCTCTTGGCTATAACCTTGAGCAACAAGCCTAGCTTTATTCCTAATGATGTTGCCATGCTCATCTAGCTTGTTTCTAAACACCCATTTGGTGCCAATGATGGAATGATTTTGAGGTCTTGGAATTAAGTCCCATACTTGGTTCTTTTGGAATTAATTTAATTTCTCTTGCATATCCATTATCCAATCCTCATCCAGTAATGCATTATCTATTTTTTTTTGGCTCTAAATGACACACAAATGCATGATTTTGTATTTTTCAAGGTTTTGAGAAACCTTTCTAGATGCTCTCCTAGTTTTAATTCCTTGAGAGGGATCACTAACGATCAACTCTCTAGGATGATGAGATGTATACTTTCAAGCCTTTGGAAGTTTCCTAGAATGAGTCTCTACATGCTCTTCTTGCTTCTCATTTAGATGCTCATTCAACTTTAAGTTATTCATCTTATTAGTCACTTTTATCTCATCAGCTTCTCCTTAGCAAGCATTTTTATCAATTAGGGCTCTAACTCATCAAAAGTTATATGCATAATTTCTTCCACAACCTGAGTTCTTTTGTTGTACACCCTATATATTTTTCTTTTAGAGGAGTGACCTAAAAAGATACCACATCGAATTTAAGCTCAAATTTTTCAATGTTGTCTTTGGTGTTAAAGATGTAACAAGTGCATCCAAAGACTATAAAGTGCTTGATCTTAGGCTTCCTTTGATAAATCAACTTATATAGAGTTTTATCTAGGAATTTTCTAATCAACACTCTATTTGAAATGTGACATGTAGTATTTATTACCTTAACCCAAATTCATTTAGCGTGGTTCTATCCATCTCTTGCAATGTTCTATTTTTTCTCTCAGCTACACCATTTTATTGTGGTGTTCTAGGTGCAGAAAAGTTATATGTAACCTCATTCTCATCACAAAATAACTCAGAGTCTTGATTTATAAATCCTCCACCTTGGTCACTGCTAATTCTCACCAAATGATAACCAAGCTCATTTTGGATCCTCTTAGAGAACCTTCTAAATTCCTCAAATGTGTCACTTTTGTTTTTCAAGAAAAACACTCAAGTGAATCTAGAATAGTCATCTGCAATGACATATGCATAATGTTTACCACCTAGTGATGCAACTTTATAAGGACTGAAGAGGTTCGTATGAATGAGTTCAAGAGGTTTGGATGTGGAAATGGCATTTTTAGGTTTGAATGAACTCCTTACTTGTTTACCTCTTTGACATAGTCCACATGTCTTGTCTTTGGTAAACTTGAGGTTAGGAAGGTCTTCTAACATGTCATACTTAGCTAACTTCCTAATGATGTCTATGCTACAATACCTTAAGCGTCTATGCCATAACCAATAATCATCACACATTACTTGCAAGCACACAGAAGATTCAACATCAATTTTATCTAAATCAATCACATATACATCTCCTGTCCTAGAAGCATGCAATATTCTATTCTTTTTTATATCAAAAGCATCACATTCATCTTTAAGAAACACAACATTATAATCAACATCACACAACTATGAAATACTAAGTAAGTTGTATCTCAAACCATCCACTAACAATACATCTGAAATTTAACTTTATTTACCTCAATTATGCCAATGCCAACTACCTTGCCTCTACTGCTATCTCCAAAGCTTACATCTTTTCCTTTCTTCTTTGTGAAATGCACTAATAGCTCTTTATTTCCAATCATGTGCCTTGAGCACCCACTGTCAAGAAACCACTTGACTTTCCTGTTTGTGCTTCTCACTTTCTGCTCATCATCATCTACTTTTCCCATAAGGCAGAGATTTGCATGCTCAGCTTCGAAGGTAGAGGACCTGCTCACTTCAAATGAGTCATCCCAGGTGACTTTCATTGCTTTCTTCTTTTTTCAATCCTTTTTGTTTTCCTTAGTAGGATATTCCAGTCTGGTGTGTCTTAGATTCTTGCATTCGTAGCAAATCACTTCTTTCTCTTTCTCCTTTTCCTTGTTTTTCTTGAATTTTTCTAATTATCCTCTTTCTGGAAATCTTTTCTTCTGCAGTTTCTCCTTTTGATTTTATCTCTTCCAAATATTTTGTTCATTTTTATTGCTATTAGCATGAATTCGTCATCATCTGAGGATGTTTATATGCTTTCTTCTTCTTCATTTTTGGTGCTTTTGAGAGCTACATTTTTCTTTCCATTTTCTCTGTCATCATACTCACTTATGCTTGCTTCTAACTCATACGTCATTAACGAACCAAGCAGTTCTTCGAGTGGGAGCTTGATGAGATCATGGGCTTTTCTAATGATAGTGACTTTTACTTCCCATGACGTTGGTAAACTTCGTAGGATTTTGGTCACTATATCTATATTCAAGTACGACCTATCAAGTGCTTTCAAACCATTAGTGATATCAGTGAAATGTGTAAACATGCCTTTAATAGACTCATGGGATTTTATTTTAAAGAGTTCATAATCATGAGCTAGCATGCTTATCTTAAAGTCCCTGACTCTATTGGTTCCCTCATGTGTAACCTCAAGTATGTCCTAAATGGCTTTGGCTGTGTCACAGCTAGACACTCTATTATATTCGAATCTGTCTAAGGCATAATATAGCATATTCATAGCTTTTCCATTTAACTGAAATTGAGTTTTCTCTTTTGGAGTCCACTTTGCTATCGGTTTCAGCTTTCTCTCCCTAGTGGTTTCATTTATAGTCATAAGAGGGGTGTAACCATCCTCTATAATGGTGAGGATATCAAAGTCCAGTGTGCTAAGGAATATTTGCATACGTTTCTTCCAGAATGCATAATCAATTTCATTGAAAAATGGAGGTCGGTTTGTTGGTTGACCCTCTATTATGAGTGAAGGAACGGATGATGAATATTCTATGGTGATCTACTCACAGGTGTTTAAACCTATATAATGTAAGAAAAGGCTCTGATACCAATTATAGGCCCAGATGGCACAATCCGAGAGGGGAGTGAATTAGATTTTAAAACTTTTTGTAGAAATGAATAAACTTGATATACGTGCTCTGATAATTAAATATAGAAAATAAATAAGACAGATAAAGAAGACAAAGAACACAAGATTTTTATAGTGGTTCAACTATGAGTCTATGTCTACTCTTCTCGGTTGAATCCACTTACACCAAGGATTACTAAATCTTTATTTCTATGGGTCAAGAGGAACCCAATTATAACTCCTTCCTATGACGGGTGCAGGGCAACCACAAGTACAACTTTCTTTATAACGAGTGAAGTAAAATCCAATACAATTCGTTCTTATTATGGGTGAAGAGAAACCTAATCACAATATCTCAAAAATCAGAAATTTATAAAAAAAAACTTTGAACAGAGTATATTTTTCAATAAGGTTAACTTTCTCTCACTAAAAATGAATACAGATAGGAGGATAGAGAGAATAAAAATTAATTATAAAGGAATGTTTTTCTGGTTTGCTTAATGCTCTGAGTATTGCCTTCAACAACCTTTAAATCTACAAATAGGGTTATGATTATGTCTGAAATGAATTCCTCCAACGGCTCTATTTTTTGCTCCTTAATAACGGTATTTAATGCTTCTGAACTAGCTATTACAGTGTGCTAACAGAGGATGTATCAATACTTTAAACTCAATGTATTGATACTCGGCTGACATTTTTCTAAATTTTTTCCATGTATCGATACCTTCTTGTTCATGTATCGATAGTTGCTGAGGATATTGCTGGAGCAGTTCCATGTATCGATACCTCAATAATCATGTATCGATCCTTTGTTACGTTGAAGAATTCATCTCTGTCTTCGTATCAATACTTTTCATTAAATGTATTGATACCTTGTTTTCTTGACAGTCTATGTATCGATACTTGGATGTTTATGTATCGATACTTGGATGTTTATGTATCGATACTTTAGCTGATTTTGGACTTCTTTGAGCTTCTTCGAAGATGGGTATCGATACATTGCATTTCTTCCTATATGTATCGATACTTGGCTGGAACAAATTACTATGTGAGCAGTGCCATGCAAATGTTTTGTCTTCGTATTAATATTTTATCTTTATATACCGATACTTGCTTGCTTGTGTATCGATACTTGGGCCAATTTCTTGCAAAAATAAACCTTTCTCTGCACAGAAGATTATAAGTGTAATATGGCCATTTTGAACTAATTAAATACCATAAGATTCACATATTTAGATTTGGAAATAAATCATTTTTACACAATTAATTTATTTTTATAATTTTGTCATCCAATTATTAATTTTCAATTTTGTTTAATAGCATCATCAAAAACATAATATATTCTACATTTAGAACTTTTTTCCTAAAAGACTTAGGAGATGCTACATATATTTTTAGGATACGAATATATAGAGAGAAATCAAAGAGGATAATTGGATTATCTTAAAAATAATACATTAAAAAGTGTTAAAAAAGTTTAGCATAGAGAACTATAAGAGAGGTCCCCTATCCTTTAATTAAGGTCTTCATCTTTCAAGAGATAAGGGTTTAAAAATCGATAAAGAGTAACAATGGTTGCGTAATATCCCATATACATCATCTATTGGTAGCTTGATATATACTATGCTATATACACGACCTGATATAGCATATATAGTGAGTATTACTAATAGATACTAGGCTAATCCTAAGGAGAAACACTGATATATAATGAAAATAATCCTTAAGTACTTAAGAAGAAATAAGAATTTGATCTGAGTCATGAACCTTAAGAGTTAGGTATTCATGGATACTCAGATTCAGATTTTCAATCAGATATGGATTACTTAAAATCTATGTCTAGTTTTATATTTTAGTGTAATAGAGGGGTTGTGAGTTAGAAAAGTTTCAAAAAAACAACAACAGCTAACTCTAACATAAAAGTTGAATATATTGTAACTTTAAAAGCTGGTACGAAAATAATTTCGATGCGAAAGTTCATGTCTAAACTAGGTATGGTTCTAACATAACTTATCTAATAAGTATATTATGTGATAATACAGGTGCTATTACACAAGCAAAAGAATCGAGAGCACACTACAAATCTAAACATATTCAATGAAAATATATATTTTGAGAGAGTTTGTTATTGTTGGGGACATAATTATATAGAAAATATCTTTAGTAGAAAATGTCGTTGACCTTCTCATTAAAGTAATGACTCTAAAGTAGCTGGATTAGTATTTTGAAAAGATGGATATTAGATATAACAACGAATGATTTTAACGTAAATGGGAGTTTGTCGGTGTTATATGCTCTAAAACCATTTGTATTATTAGTTTTGGATATTTTTGTATTGAATTTATGTTTGTAATATATATAGTATATTTTATTAATAAAGAAATTATTTCTGTTCAGATGTTTATGATGTTTCTTTTTCTTATTCATACAAATAGTAGAGTATGTATATGATTATCCAAATAATTTAATTATCAACATTGTTCTACACAAAAATCGTATCAATCAATCATTGATATTGTACAGAAGGTTCATTGAATGTCTCGAGTGAATATCATGAGATGATATTAGTGCGAATAACATGATAGTCATATGACTAGGATATTAATATAGATTAACAGTTAGAGAGCTATTTTTCGAATATGACCAAAGACATAATGAATCACATGAAAATATGATGTCGATGATTCATCATATGATCATACTAGTGTGGTAATTATTTCTATAAATTAAGATATTACCGTTGTCTTTTGGTATACAAGCATATGGTTTTTATAGTGTATAAATACGAAACTAATCATGTATTGTACATAGAAGCTAGTTTGGTTACGTGTTATTTATATCAAAATACAAATAATAGTCAATAAGGGATCCATTAACTTGATATAAAGGATTTAAAGGATTTTTTAACTTGATCTAGATTTGTGCTTCCAGTTGAAGATTGGTAAATACTTGAAACATAAGTCTTCAACTAAAGCAGTTAAAAGTTATATGAAAGAGTTCTATGGTAACGAGTTTAGAGCATAATGACCAATAACCTAAGTGAAAATTGAGTTTAGGGGTTTTGACATCCGTGAGCCTTAACTCATTTGAAATTAAAAAAAATAAAAGGAATCTATCTACACAAAATGTACAATCAAGTATAAAAGGTTCGATGAAGACTTTCTTCATTATGGCTTAGGGACTATGGCATATTGCTTATGTTAACTTTAGTTGTTAAGTACCTGAATAATTCGAAATAAAATCGATGTTATTGATTTTGGTGCATGGCTGATATGATAATGAACTAGAGAGATCATAAAATAAACTTGTGATCATTCTCGCTATTAGAGAGAGTAAATATTATCTGTTAGAGAGCTAGTACTCTCGGATAATATTTAGTCAAAAAACATAAAAGGTTTTTGTATTAAATAGTTTAATAAATACAAAAGTTGAATTGTATGATCTGAATGTAACTTAAGTAAGTTATAACATTTTATTAATATTTAGAAATATACATAAAATTAAAATAAATTTAGTCAAAGCAAGTTTGACCATAATTTTGGATCTATTTATCATATTTTTAAAATATGAGAGCTGAGTGATATTTTATATTTACTATTAAGAAGTTTGTTGGACAAGTTTCAGGGTCCATTTGTAACGACCCGTACCTCACCCCGAGGGTATAATTATCATTTTCTAAATCTTCCATCCATACATCTGCATTCATTTCATGTTTCATGGGGTTATGGGTGTGATCCTAGGCTCGTGTGGGGCCTATTAAAGTGAGAATT
>JAVXUL010147333.1:0-14391 GCA_035590515.1 Trichilia minutiflora
CTCTTTTTAGTCAACCCGAGACCAAGTATTCCCAAGAATAAGCGAATAAACTATTGATATGCATCATGGATGCAAATACATGAACAGGAAATAAAATGAAGTTATAATTATGCCCTTGAAGTACAAACACGGGTGTGATAATTTATGAGTTGATTGATTTTGATTGTTTAGCTTGAACTAATTATTGTGATTGGTAACATCGAATTGACAACAACGTGGTGTTATTGGCTGAATGTAATATTGGGTGTATTAGACTTAAAATTTAGAAAAAATTAATTAGGAGCACTTGACACACCAAGTGTTTGATGAAATATCTGAATGACTATAGTTGTTGATTTATTATAAATATGATGATTAGGAATATTGTTAAGAAAGTGCAATACTTGATAAGATGAATGAATTATGAAACTTTGTAGTAAGATGGATACAATTACGTAAAATACAGGAAGACATAACGATTACAAGCAAGTGTTCGATAAAATAACTAAATGATGTGTTGATTGATGTATTAAGAATAAATTATTTGAGATATTTTATGGCATGAGTTATGAGATTCATGAATTACTATTTTGATGTATGTATTTATGATCGAGGCCAAGAAGCTATTGTCATAACTTTAGATCTTGTATGGTGATATGCCTTTATCTTTTCTTCGCTTTCTTGTTTTATTGATTATATAATGGTTAATTAAAAACTTATATTTTATTGCTTAGGGTATTATAAACTGGAATATGATCATCATTAGGAGGCGATGGTTATACTTATTGTATGGTGACTGAGATGGTCCCTTATTTGTGGTAAAATTAAGTGATGATGCAATATGTTGTTATTATGGATTTAAGGTCCAAGGCCAATTATAAATATTACTCTTCGATGATATTATGTGAATTGTGACATTATTTGAGTATGTATGATGGACGGAGTGCCATTGCTTTTATTTGGCCTTGTATGCTATTATGTATTATTTTTGGCTTTGTGTGTCATTAAGTATCATTTTTGACCTTGTGTGCCATCAAAATTAGTTTTACTGCTTTTGGCCTTGTGTGCCGATATGGTTGTTTTGGCATTAGGAGCAATGATTATTTATGTTGGCCTTATGTGCCAATGTTATTGCATGTCAATGTTATTGTTTAGCCTTGGGAGCCTTGTTATTTATGTTAGCCTTATATACCATGATTTGATCTTGTGTGCTATATTTTTCTGATATCACCCTTGTGAGTCATTTTTACTGATTTTGGCCTTCTGAGCCATGGTTTTGTTTGGTTTATGGGTGATAAATCTACGTGGATGAGATAAGCGAGTATCCAACAGTCGACAGGAAGATGATGAGTTTTTGCATTGTGTCATGAGGAACTTCACCAGTATTGAGATAGACAAATGTATAACAGACGATAGGAAGACGGGTGTTTTCATACTATGTCGTGAGGAAATCCACCAGTATTGAGATAGACAAGTCTCTAATAGACGATAGGAAGGCGAAGAGTTTTTACACTGTGTCGTGAGGAACTCCACCTGAGATAGACAAGTGTCTAACAGACGACAGCAAAGCGGATGTTTTTACACTGTATTGTTAGGAACTTGGTTCAAGTTATTAGAGGCTTCCAACAGATGATAGGTGGCAATATGCTCTCGCACTGTGTCATGAGTAACTTATTGGTTGTGTATATGCTTTATATGATGAATTATAGTTTTTCTATATGGTTGATAATTGACTTATAGAGGAGTTGTTCAGATACTGTGATTGAGGCCAGAAGATGGCCATTATGTTTTGCTTATACTATAACTATGTGATGTTGATTTGATTTGGATGCTTTATTGACGCATGTATTATTGTGTATTTAAATTTGGATTGATTATAAATAATTGAATGAATTATCATTAATGATTGAATGGTGGATGAAAATGATTGGAATAGGGGTTGGTACTGTAGGTAGACTAGAATGAGATGAGAAGTGATAATAAGGAAAGAGAGTAGAAAGAGGTTATGGTTCATATACAAGTGTATACGCTGTAAAGGAGATGTATTGGTTGATGTGTGGGTGCCTGCATACTGATATGGTTATTATCTAACCAATGCCTATCTTGACCTACTCACTGGGCTTATTAGCTCACTATTCTATAGCTTTTAGTTTTGCAGGTCTATCCTAGTTACTAGACTCCTTTACAGCATCGAAGCAGTAGTTCATTGTATATCCAGATTCTTTGCAGAAATAAAGTCATTAAGCATACCTATTGTATAGGTTTATTAATGTGGGCTTTGTATGACTGTGGATTAATTGAGCATATAACATTTAAACCAACTCACGACGTTCCTTTGTAGGGTAGGATCGGCTTGCAGAGGGGCGATCGTGACAAAAATGTCATCACTTTGAGCCCAGTGTAAAAAGTATCGATACATAGTTATGAAGTATCTATATTTTTAGATCATAATAAATAGTAAAGCTCAAGTATTGATACACTTAGAAGAAAATATTGATACTTCAGAGCTATAGTGAATAGTAAAAGCCAAGTATCGATATACTACTGAGAAAAATATTGATACTTTGGGGGTCATTATATATAGTAAGGCCAAGTATCGATACTTTGAGGAAAAGTATCAATACTTTAAAACGTAAGACGAACTTTGTCAAGTACTTTTGAACAAGAGAATCGATACTTGAAGAAAAAGTATCGATATTTAGATACATTGACAACCTTGGAACTGATTTTCGAGTTAAATATTGATATTTGGAAAGAAAGTATCGATACTTGAAGACGTATCGAACATTTTAGTGTGTTTTTTGAAAAATATTTTAATCATTTTAGAGCCTTATATATGTATACAATTGAGGCTCATCTTCTTCATTTTCCCTTCTTCCTCGTCTGAAATCCATTTCTTTTCATTTCTGATCCAAAATCATTTCTCATTCAAATCTCTATTAGTCTTCCTTATTCTTATGAAATTACTTGAAGAATCAACACCAAGGTTTGGGAATACTACTTTATAGGAGTATTACCCTTCGATTCAAGAGGAATCGAGAGCAAAGGGATGCGAGTTAATAGTAACCAAGAAGCATAATTAAGCAAAGAGGAGCTCAAAAGTCACCTTCCAGTATGGGTAAGAGCACCCCTCAACTTATTTCTTTGATTTAAGTTATTTTTTAGTATGGATTTGAGAAAGAATGACTAGGGTTTAATGTTCCTAAAAGCCTAGAATTTGGGTATAGTTTAATTTATCAATTAGGGTATTAAGTACATTATGGTATTGAGAAAGCTAGAAATGATCCATTGACGAGTGAGAATGATGGTAATTAGATAATTGATTATGTAGAGAGAGAAAAAAAGAGTTATTTATCTAATAAATGAGTAATGAGGATCGTTACAATTGATATATTTGAAATCTTGTACATATACATTTTGTAGCATGATTATATTGTGTGAAAGATTGTAGAACCTTATGGATATGTGTATGCAAACATGAAAGTCTTAATTAGAGGATCCTGTTACAAAGAGGATATCGAGAGAGTGGTTTGTCATCACAGATTTGTGGGTGGCTATCTCTTTTGTTCTCATTCCTTCCTTAAATGTTATTTAAAAATATTTATATATTTTAAATGTTTTAGAGCGATGGAATATATATACACAAACATATATAATTTGTGTTAGGAGACAAATTATATTTAATTGTATAGTGATTGAAGGATCCCTTATTTATGATAGATTTAGATAGACCAGAAGCTAACTATGAGTATCAATCTTTTGATGATTTTATGTTAGTTGTGACATGTTGATTTTTGGATTCGTGAGGCCAGGAGGCCAGATATATTGTGAATTTTTCTAAATGAGGATTTTGATGGATGTGGCCAAAGCGCTAATATTTTATGATATGATTTTATTGATTTGCCCTTATGTGCCATAGTTTAAGGATTTGGCCTTGTGTATTATTGATGTTAATTTGGTTTTATGAGCCATAACTGGTTGATTTAGTCTTTATTGATTTGGTCTTATGTGTTATGATTTTATTATTTTAGCCTTGTGAGCCATTGTCGTTAATTGGTTGAGGATAATGATTCCCATGCAGCATGAATTAGGGTAGATGGAATCTAATAGGTCAATGGGTAAAGATCGGTTACACAATATGAAATAGGATAAGTGATCTACATAATCCAATAGACTCAAGGGATGAAGATCGATCATGCAACATAAAATAGGGTGGGTAATCTATATGGTCCAATAATCCCACACAATATACCATATTATTATATTTTTACCTTTATTGGTTACGGATGGAATCCAATAAATCGAGAGGTGTTAGTTTCTTGATTATTATTGAATTATGTTTTATACCATACTTTTGTTTATGAATAAACTGAGTAACTAGTGATTACTCGAATTATGAAAATTTTTGATAATCCACTTATATGATTTTATATATGTAAGTTATTTTCATATCTACTCACTGAATACTTTTTCAAATACTCACCCTTCTCCCCCATTTTAGGTTAGTGCAGTCATATGTAGGTATAATTAAGTTGATAAGAGTTTCCAACATAGTTTTTAGATACTCGACTTATTTTCATATAGTATAGTCCACTGAACAAAGAAATTATATTAAATAAATGTAAAATTATGTATTTTTCTCAGTCAAATACTTATTGTAGTGCTTTATTTTGAAATAAGTATTTATTGCAATGTATAGTATTTGTATTGAGATATGATGCAAGTTTACATATGATTTAAACATATTTGAAAAACTGTAATATTTTGTTTATGTTTGAAAATAAATTTGAAAAAGGCTTTAATGCCTTACATGCTCTTGAAAAGTATTCTAACTAATAGAATACATTTCTTGAATTCGCAGCGATTATCATGTGGGTGTGACAATTAAAATGTATTATGTTTTAATATTTTATTTGTTTAATTCCTTTTACTATATATAATATATATATATATATATATATATATATATATTTATCTACTCACTGAGTATACAATTGTATATCTATTCCATCTCTCTCTCTCTCTCCCATATACATTTTGGGATTTAAAATGTATATCAAGAGTCTGTGACAATTGTCACGTATAGTCCCTACAGTCAAAGATGTGACAAAGGTTATCTATGAACTTATTTTACCGTCGTTAACACTATAACCAACATTGCAAATTTTCTCCATTACTAAAAAACACTATCTCTTTACTTTTGATAATTATTTTATTGAAGAACAAAGAGAAAAAAAAAATCATAAAATAACATCCTGATACCATTATCAACCTTTTAAACTAGCAACCACAATACAAAGTGTTGTTTTTCACTTTATAGTTAAAGGATTATTAAGCTGAAAACATGTAAAAACATTTGATTTTACAAGATTACACAAGCATTGTATACTTGTAGCAAGAGTATATCAACAGAAATGTATATGTAAGATTAAGCTAAGGTTTAGTAGTATACATACTCTAACCTTAAGGTATGATGAAGAAAAGATTCAAAACTTGAATCTTCCACAATTTCCATTACCCTATCAAAAGAAGAAGTGGTCAAACCAATGAGAGAAAGAGAGCTATTTTTTTTTATTTCATGCTTATTAATTTTTTAAAATGAAATATATATATATATATATATATATATATATATATTCCTTGATTTTGTATTTAATTAATTTGATAATTATCTAAAAATTTCATTTACTTAACCATTAAGCAAAAATAAAATTATTAGGATAAATATCAACTAAGGATAATTTAGTAAAATTAAAATTTTGTATAGTTTTTAAAATAAACTCTTTATTAAAGATTAGTCCTTTGATTTTAAGATCATATTTTTTAAGTCCTTTGATATATATATATATATATATATATATGTGTGTGTATATAAGGTTCACTGTGGATTATACGTAAACCTACTTCGGATTCTTTCTTAAAATTATTTGTAAGTTCAACGATTATGGTTAATATCTAACAATAAGTAATAGTTTTTAAATCACAATGAAGAGATAATTCATCAAACCCATTCAAGATTATATGTACTATATAGGTAATATCTTTTTGTTATCCAATCTTAATAAAGTAACAGTTTATGGAATGTTAAAAATCTTGGACTCGATATGTCACGCCCTAACCCTAGTCGGCCACGTAACAATCGTCGCGAATTCCAGAAATATATTCTATCACTTAAAATGTACTCCTAAAACCGCAAGGTATTAGTACCTGTTTTCAAACTCATTTTCAGTAAAAATAATACAAAATAGAAGATTTTCAAACAATAATATATTGTATCTGTATTTTCTCAAAATACTTTACAAAATATTCTTGACCAAGCCAAATACATCAAAATACTTTATTACAAAGGCTTTTACAGACAGTGGACCATAATAGAAAAACCTGAGTCGAGTACCTAAAAATCTTTATTAAATCACACTTCAGCTATGCTATGTCACGCCTGATTACACTAACTGGAAATGAGAAGTGAGGGATGAGTATTTAAGAAAATACTCAGTGAGTAGACAAGTAACAAAAAAAAGAGGCATAAACATTGATTACAGAAAATCCTCGTAATCATAAAATCAAGTATAGTGAAATATGGTATCATATACATATCTAGAAAATCGATTTAATCTCAAATATGTATAACCCCTTGGCCTATAGGATCCCACCCACTCCATCTGAGCTGTATGATTGATCCGCAACTTTGATTGAGGATGTGTGCCCATGTCTAATATCCCTTGATCTATAGGATCTCACCCACTCCATCGCTGTATGGTAGATCCGCAACCTTGATTAGGATACTAATATAATAGTATAAGGTTAGCATACTTTAGCCTGGATATATGGATTTCACCGATCCTATCTTGGGATGTATGGTCAATCCACACTCCGGGGTCTATTGGATTCCACCCACTCCCTAAGAGTTGTATGGTCAATCCTCACCCATAGATAGTCAATGACATGGCATACATAATCGTAAATCAATATCTATGACCCATCAAGGCAAATCAAATAACCGTTGGCTCACCAGGGCAAAAATATCATCTATAGCTCACAAGGCCAAAATAATAAACAAGACATGCTGGCTCATAAAGCCAAATCAACAAATATGGCACCCCGACCATTTCACTCGACTATGCCACATTCACATACATATATATATAACATTGGCCTCCGACCTCACAATCACAATATCAATATTAGGCCTCCGACCTCACATTCATGGCAATCTAGGTTTCATCACAAATCTATTTCTATCACAAATAAGGGACCCTCCCAGCTACCACACAATATACATCCAACGCCTCCTCATTTCAGTTATGCATTCATATACGTGCATCTATATTTTATGCTATATCAAGCATAATAATAATCACACTAAATATAAACTGAGACGAAGTGAAGAAATGTCCACTCACTATTCTAAGGTGAAAAACCACCCCCTGGATATCTTCCTTGTGACGGAGATCCTCTCATCTCGACTATCGTGCTTAGATACACATACAAACATAGAATCACGATCATAAAGTATGTGTATGATGTAATGCATGCTCATACTACTCTCACACACCTCTTTCTCTCTCTCTCTCTACCCTCTCTAACACACTGCCATATATAATCTCACTCCACTATCAAGTATTTTTCATCTATTTCAACATTAATAGCTATCAAAACACTCTAATTTATCGATACCGATGATAAATGAGAAAATTTCCAAAATTTAAGGTTTCGTGAACAGTAATCTAAATCTTCATTTTCTCGATTTATGCACAATGAAGGTTAAAAACGGAGAAATGAGCGTAGGGATGAACTTACCCAAGCTGATAGAAGTGTTTTGAGTCCCTCTTTGCTAGATTCTCTTCCTCGATTACTGTTCTTCTCAACCCTTTCTTCTCGATTTCTCTCGAACCGATGGTTAGAACTCCGATCCAAGGAGATTTTTAGGTTCTGGTGTTGATTTTGAGTTCATAAGAATCAAAATGGTGGAGTTTAGTGGAGAAATGACTGAGGTCAGTTTTGAAAGTGAGAGAGAAATATTTTTTATCGAAAATAGAGAGAGAGAAAGTAAAAAGCTAAATGAGGAAGATGATCCTCAACTTCTTGTAAATATGCTGTGCAATCCTCAAAGGTGTCGATACCTTTCAAAATGTATCGATACCTTTGACATTTTGCCTGTAACGTATCGATACGTTCTTCCAATATATCGATATGTTTGGCCATTTACTGGGCATAAAGCCTGCAGGGTATCGATACCTTCCTTAACATATCGATACCTTTCGTCGCAAGCGGACTTCATTTCCGTCATAAACGTGTCAATACCTTTGTCAAGGTATTGATATGTTTGGCACTGTTATGAAATATTTTGCTTGCAGCGTATCGATATATTTGGTCAGCTACTGTTCATCATGCCTTCAACGTATCGATACGTTTGGCCTTCAACTCAGAAAGGTGTCGATACCTTTCTTCAAAGGTATCGACACATTTGGCATCGCCCCCAACATATCGATACCTTTGCTTCTGGTCCTCCTTTCGAGGACTATAACTTCAAATGGCCATAACTTTGGATCCAGATATCTGCATATATCAATAGAAAGCTCTCTCCGACTCTTATCTCACACCATAATCTTACCTAAACAAAATCTTCAAGTTTTATATCTATTCGTGCATAATTTAAACACGATAACATGCACAAAAGCTCTTGAAGGATTTGCTATTATGCCCATAATACTCAAGGACGAGTTTCACACTTCCCATGTAAGCTTACTCACTTTCATGTAAGTTTAATGGTGAGGCATTGGTTCCATCCCATACAAAGAGCATCCATACATCTTTATTGGCATCATAGGAAACATACAAAATCTTTCAACCAAAAGAAACAAGATAAGAAGGAGGCCATGACATCTTGATTTAAAACTTTTAATTAAATAAAAATATTAAATTGAATCATACCAAGCCAAAATTTCCAATATTAAACACTTCAAAAATGCAAATTACCTTGCATACTAAATCAAAATATCATTTTCCCAAGATATCCCTCAATGACAAAAGGTAATCATTTGATCCTACAATACATAACATACATTAAACTTTCATTCCACAATTTTATGACTAGAGAAATGAAAAGGAGATATCTTCACTCCATTCGCCAAAATCAAATGTATAGAATATCACAAGAAAAAATATATATATATATAATAACAGCATAATAACATAATACAAAATAAATATCTTAAAAGAATTTTATAATGTACCTGTGCTAAATTTAACACCGACATGCCAATGCCTCAAGTGACAAACATAATGCTTTTTACTTTATGAGAGTAAAATTTTGAGATGATTGATAATGAAAAAAGTCTTCACTAGGTTTTCCTTCAAATAGAGTAAATGATAAGGAATTTTTATAGAAACAGCTCACACTTAGTCATCAAAATTTTTAATATGCAAAATTAATAAACATGGCTCTAGTCCATAATCCAAAAATTCTAAACACATAAAAAAACTCATTTAAGCATATCCAAGTCAAAGCTAACAATCCCAAATGAAGTTTCAAATTAAAAAGGATAATAAGTCAATCCCCATTGGAACAAAAATAAATTAAAATCAAACCAAGGAAAGTGATTAAAAAAGTATCATAACTCTATTGAGAAGAATGAAATCTTCATGTGACCTAACATGGAAAGTTGATTAATTGTCTCAATGAAGATGTTAACTAATAATTCGGTATTTTGTTGCGATTCATCAATAATTCTCAATACAGAAACACAGTCTACAATGACCCAACACAAAAACAAAACTTACAGAAAAATAGAAACCAAACCAACGAAAAAAACACTTATTTGTGAGCATTTATGTGATGAAAACTTTGTGGAGCAGGTGTGGGAACCAGACCTTTACCTGGTTTCCAAATTCTTGGGAACAATTTCATTTTAATCCACTGCCCATACTTCTAAAGAAATCAAATAGAAGTGTCCAAATTTTTAAATTTATGATATATCAAAAAGTTTTAAGTAATTAAAATTACATACAAATAAATTTTTTCATTAAGAGATGAATTGAAGAAAAAATAATTATTATTTAGTAATATAAGATAAATTAGTTAAACAAAGGGTCAATTTGAGATTACTGTTGCATATAAAATAAATTATTTATGCTATACTTATAAAATAATCAAATGTTAAAAAAATAACTAAATATTTAATAAATTATATTGTTAAAAATACTGTATATTTAAAAGCAAAATATGAGCATTTAAAGTGTATGATGATGTATAATGATTATAATAGACATGTAATTAAAGTGTGTGTATTGAACACGACTACTAAAAAATTTGGTAATATAATAATAAATATATTATTGGGAAGAACAATGAAGGAGACTAAATATAAGGGTAAAAAATCTTGATCAAAAGATTATCATGATCAATTAAAATAAACAATTAATCAAGTAACTAAAGTATACTTAAACCTTGACTAGTAGAACTAATAAATCTTACTTGATTTAATATATATATATATATATATATACACACACCAAATCTTAAAATCATAAAATCTCTTAAATTTATATCACAAAAGGGCATAAAAATGTGATGGTCTAATCAAAGGTGAAAATAACCTCTATTTTGTTTAATTTTGTTTTTATATCTTTTAAAATATATAAAAATATTGGTGTAATTAGAAAGATTCATAGTAAGTTAACTAGGAGAGGATACCAAATTTTTTGGCTCCAAACTCTTTAGAAATTCAATAACTATAGTACTATCTAATAATATGCTATAATCCCTAAATCACAATAAATATATTCTTTATCAAATCTTATTTTGATAGTATGTATCATACAAGTTATATCTTTTTATTGTCTAAATCTAATTGAGAAAAGATTAATAAAATATCAAGACTCTAATATTGATTTATTCATGAAATATCGATCAATATGTCATATAATTATCTCTACACACTCTTTGTATGACATTAAAGTATTGTGATCATATATTTATATTTTATATATTTATTGACATTCATTTAGGAACTCGATCTGGATAGAATTAACAGTAATTCTCAATCCAATTTAAAGAGTCAATAATTTTCATCTTGACCATCACTCATATACTTATATAAATAATACGTAAGTAAATTGATTTTATCATACAGGATGTGGTTAACCCTATATTTATATATTATATAAACTATGCACATTCATACAAAATCCAACTATGACATCTTAAATTTGAAAATTATATCACACATTAATATAATCTTATGATAAATCATTGACTACATGCTTATCATATGATTTATTTTTTTTTTATCACGTTCAAAAAATAGTTCTCTAACTATTAATTCATATTAATATCTTTGTGACATGACTTTTATTATTATCCATATTAATATTATTTTATGATATTCATTGACAATATTTAGTATGTCTAATTTAAGATATTGTTACCCATTCAATATCACATTCGTAAAAAAGAATTTTAATAATTTTATTTAATTATAAATAAATTATCTGAATAATTCATATATATTTTTTATTCTATAATATAAAATAATAAAAAAACAATATACATATATGAATAAAGAATATATTTTTTATTTATTAATTAAAATTTTAATATAAAATTATAAACTCTAAAACTAATAGCACAAATAATTTTTAAAACATATACCAACAACTAAAAGGTCAAAAATTTCAAGACAACAGTAAAAAAATATTTCAAAGTTGATTATTTAATCTAGACTTAAAGGTCAGGTATACTATTTAAATCTTGCAAGATAAATCTATTTATAAAACATAGATATTAGACTTATGTATATTATCAAGGTCTTTTACTCAAAATTAAAAGGCTACAACTTCAAAATTTGCTGCCCATTATCTACAATTCAATAAAAATAAAAAAAAATAAAATGTGTCAACCCTCAAAGTTGCATGTTTTCATTAAAGACTGGGTGGGACAATTGCATCGTGTTAATCACTCTAATAATGTTTAAGAGAAAATTCACTTAAGTTAAGGTTGGGTGCAAATTCTCCCATAATTGTCTCTAAATCTCTTTTTTTTTTTTTTTCTTTCAAGAGAAGGTACGTCAATAAGGTCTATAAAAGGAAAGGGTATGAAATTGTACGTGCAAACTAGATTTATTTTTTACTTCAAATTTTTTGCCTTTTTCTTAATTTGTATAAAATTTTTATTTTGTATTAAGAAAAAAAGAGTTGAGATGAGATATAAGGGATCTTCTTTTTTATTCTCTTTTAATCTTATCCTAACTGTGCTTAAAATGGGTGGCACCTCGAATTTATGGTAAAAAATATTGTGTAATCCTTCTTCTAATTATTTTAGGTAGACTTTTTAATTCTTCTAATTTTTACTTTTGATTGGTAGGAATTTTCGAAGTAAAAATTTGTGTGCCTATAATTTACTTGATTTATGACAGTTCTTTGTAAAAATTTTTGTTAAAAATTCTATTTGTTTGATGCATAAGCATATTTGTGTATCAATATGTATAACATAAATAAAATTTATAAAAATATAGAATATAATTCTTCTTTTATTAAAATAATGAGATTATAATAAAAATTTTAAAAAACATATTAAATATATTTTTCAATTATTTTTTAAAATAAATTATCTCTTGATGTTAAAAAATAATAAATTATGAAATAAGCAGTTTTATTTTTTTTACTAAATATAAATTTATCCAAAAATATAAAATAAAACTGTTTGTTGTTTTTCAAAACGATAAGTAAGTAAATCCGCTTAAAGTTTTGTTTTGTAAAAGGTTAGGACTAAAATGAACATTTCCCCAAAACCTTTGCCTCTTGGGTAATATCTCAAAAAACTCATGTATTATCTAATCTGACTAGCATGGGATCTGATAAGCCCGGAAATTAACGGCTGAGATTAACAGAATGCATCTACATTAGGTTATACGTGGAAGTACGATAACAGAACTGAGTCGTTTTGGTCTCTCTGGCGAGAGAAGGAGACTAGGTTACACGGATTTCAGTTCGAAGCTCACAACAACAACAAAGTTTTGATTTTTAACCTCGTATCGGTCTGGCTTAAAGAAGGTAAGCTCTTTAAACAGAACCGTAATTATTTTTATTTTTTGTAATTAGGGTTTTGTATTACTTCGATGTACTGCAACTGGGTATTTCAAAATTTTGGTCCTTTTTCTATAATTTTCTGTTTCTTTTTTAGCAGTAGTTCTGTATTTTCCATTTTTTTTTTCTGCGTTTATTTTAGGATATTATGTGCTAATTAACGTATTAAATTGCAATTTATAGTTTTTTCCATTTGACTTCCTGGGGTGGTTTACTGGTTATTGTGTTTAATTGTTGAGACTTTCTGCTTCTTAGTTTGTTAAAGTTTTGAGCTTTTTGAATATATCGTCAATGTAGTTCTATCTTTTTTTGCTTGAGATTTAAAATTTAAAGTTTTTCCGTAATTGTTCAGCTCATGGCCTCGAAGAAAGTTATTGCTATATGTCAATCAGGTGGTGAGTTTGTGACTAATAAAGATGGATCATTATCATATAATGGAGGTGATGCGTATGCTATAGACATTGATGAGGCAACTGAGTTAAATGATTTCAAGTCAGAAGTATCCGAAATGTTTGGTTGTAGTATTGATAATATGACTATTAAGTACTTTCTTCCCGGGAACAAGAAGACTCTAATCAGTGTCTCCAAAGACAAGGATTTCAAGCGCATGCTTAGTTTTATTGGAGACTCTCGGACTGTTGATATCTTCATCTTGTCTGAGGAAGCTGCTCGAAATGTCTCCAATATGCCTGCTAGTAGGTAGAGTTTATTTATTGGTCATGCATATAAACTTTCTCTTTTCTTTCTTTCTTTCCTTTTCTTCACAGTTTGGTCCATAATTTGCGGCCAGTCACAATATGGTACAAAGGTCATTTGCTTTTGCAATCAGTTTCATGTTAACTATAATTGCTTTGTTTTCTTGGCCAAATTGTGAATTTTCCTCTTTGTACCCCAGTGTGAAACTGTGATGTGCTGTCAATGATTGTCCAAGCTAGAAGTAATATGTATCTTCAGTGTGCCCTGGTTAGTATCTCACAACACTTGATGGTGTAGGTCAAGCAGGACAACTGTGTCAGAAGCTGTGGTTCCTGTTACTGACCCCGTTGATACCATCGTCAATCGGATTATTATAGGTATACCTGATTATACCCCTTTATCTTCTGTTCCTGCTGGTTCTGGAGATGATGATCATCGTAAAGCTGCACTACAGTGGGAAAACACCATCACTGGTGTGGACCAAAGGTTTAGTAGTTTTAGTGAATTCCGAGAAGCATTGCATAAGTACTCAATTGCACATGGGTTTGCTTACAGATACAAGAAAAATGACAGTCATCGTGTTACTGTGAAATGCAAGTGCCAAGGTTGTCCATGGCGGATATATGCTTC